>AWUE01015382.1:0-51195 GCA_001974825.2 Corchorus olitorius
ATATATACTCTACCAAACTATATAAGACTCCATCATCATCATTGCCAACCTAGCTAGTATATATATATACACTATACTACATATATATATATATATATATATATATATTATATATATACATATTATTTGAAACCCCCAATGAAATTACTAAACGCCCCTTTTGAGGATCGATGAGGAGGCTTGGTTTAAACTTTTTTTGTCCATTTCTGTCTTTTCTCACTTGGTTAATTACCAAAAAGTACTATTAATGTTAACATTATTGCTTCAATGAATTTACTATTTGATCCTATATTTGGGTTAATGAGGGGCTAGATTAATAAATATTTTAGTTTTTAGTCTTTTTCCATTGACCAAATTACTTTAAGCCCTCAATTAGTTTTTCATCATTCCTTTTTCCTCCAGACTTAATTATGAATTTACTATTTAATCCCATGTTTGGGTTAATGAGGGACTAGATTATTAAACATTTTAGTCAGTTTCCACCTACCAAATTACTTCAATACCCTAAACTTTGGTTAAAGTTGAGATAGATAACTCTACTTTTTGGTCTTTTATCAAATTGAGGTGAATGTGAACGCAACTAATTGTGGTTTCAAAATTAAATTTATCCCAAGAATGCAATATTGAATTTTTTTTAAAAAAAATGCATTATTATACATTTCATGTTCAATAAGAATGATTATAGTCTTAATTTTCAAAAAAAAAAAGAATTGATTATAGTCTTATAAATTCATGAAATAATGATTTTTCTTATATTGTTATATATCCTTCTATCTTTATTCGATAAATTAAGCGATAACAACTCTAAAAAAGGGGAAATAGTATGACATCAACTACAAAAACTTTTATTTTCTACAACAGCATGTTTGAAGGCACTACTATTTTACTTTCCTAGATTAATTCTTCAATTATAAGTCTTGCTCCAAATCTCGAATTTGCTAACCACTTACTCACATATATCATAAGAACAGAGAAAAAAAAAATTCTATAACTAAAATGATTTGTTAGCCACAAATCAAGAATACTCGACGCGAGCCGTTCAACTTGTAGTAATTAATTAGACTCATTATTCAACTTGTATTTCGTAATTGCTTCTTTTAGTAGATAAAAGGGAAAATGGGAAAAAGAAAAAAAAAAAAAGCATAGAAGATCGAAATCTATACACTAACGAATCGTCCTTTAGTTCAAGACATCATGGTGAATTAAGAGATTATTATTCTATAAATTGGCAGTGAAGCTTTTATTAAATGAAATTTCGTCATGTAAAAGAAAGCTTGAATACAACAGAGATATTAAGCTATTCGCTATGCTTTGTACTGAACATTGTACCTAAACTAATTAAAAATCCAATAACCCATCAACAGCATCAACAAACATGGCCCTTCTAAATCTTGACAAATCTGCTTGCGTTAGCTAAAGATGCATGTATTCCGAACAGGGAATTTATTAAAACTATTTACCTACAAATGGAAACGACAATAGAAATAAAAAGCTTAGGGTATATAATAAAACTATAAAATCATATAAATAACAAAACCAAGGGATTTTATAGCCGTTATATCATGACGTATTCATACCACTATGGCCACTTAAAAGTTCTGTTTTTGGTCATTGTTTATGTATTTTACATGCTTTTTAAGTTTTTATACGTAAAAGCTTTTAGAATGTGGCAATGATTGATAAAGTTTGGTGGCTTGAAGCACGAATTACACTTTAAATCCTGGCTAGTGGGAAGGGGAAGCTCCCCAAATAAGTCTTAAAAGGCCAAGGGGAAGTGGAATGCTGATGTGATGAAACGCATTGCTGCTCTGGATTTTGGTGTTTTTTAATTGTCAATTATCATGTCCCTTAAAGTTATGCAATGAATGCTCACTTACTTAGTGCTTCACAAAGTCCTCAGCCAATCACAATGTGAAATTTGAGTGAGATAATAAGGTCTTACTTTTTTATAACATCTCTAATTTGCTGCATTCATCAGCTCTTTGTTTGTTGCTTGGCCTCTAATGTTTGTGAAGAGTTATATTTCTCATTGCCTGCCGCGCCTACTAGCAAGTTAGAGAAAAATGAAATATGCAGATAAAGATAAAAATGGAAATAGAATCATAATTCATTAACTAATGAAGCATAGAGATAGATATATACAAAAAAAAGTGATAACAGTAGGGAAACAAAATTGAGGATTGATAATGGGGATGGCGAGGTGAGGTAGAGAGGGGAAAAAAATGCTCAGTCTCAGCCAATTAGAAATGCAGCCAATTTGTAACAGATGACGGCGTATAATTGGCATCAGGCAGATCAACTGCTCCACTTTCAGGTTAAAGGCCACGTTGAATGAGAGATGATGAACTTTTGTCTTGAACTTCTGGGAAATTTCTTCATCAAGGAAATCATAGATGAACTCATGAAAGCAATTGTCATGTGTTGCTAAGATGAAACTTGAACATGAGAGAACAGATGAACAAAATATGTGATCAGATACGCATATTTCGCAGAAAAGTCAGGGTTTGGGGCCTTGTGCTGATTCCTTGGCACTCTTTACAACCAAATCATAATTCATAGAAGCCAACTGAGACAAATTCTGTGGAAAAAAAAAATTCCAGTGAATTCTACAATCTCACTGCAACATTACTAGTAAGAAAGCAAATGATGTTTAAACACCATACTTGTAAAACATAGGTTCTCTATTCTTTTCAACAGAAAAAACTAGTTTTCCTCAATCCTTTCCTTAGGTATAAATTATAATTCGTCTTGTACCAATATGTAAATCTTGAAGATTAGAATTATAAATCCATTTACAATGTGTAAGGATACTAAATCTTATATATAGAAATATCTAACTGACATATATGGTTACTTCATTTCCATCTGCCAAGTTATAATTGAACTATATAATTAGTAGTAGTACTAATAGTCATTCTCACCTTAAATGAGAAATTGCTAAATGAGTACTTCACTGCAAGGGTTGGGGCACCGAAGTCCGTCAAACTGCTGCATTCATCTCCCTGTTTCATTGGCATAAGAATTCTCAGAATGACAACATAGGTGATTGTTTCCAATTAAATATTCAATTTGATTTAAGCTCGGATCTCAAACTACTCTGTCTTAAATTAGAACTCTTAAACTATCCAGTCTTCTCTATGAAAACACCAATAATGTTACTTAGACTGGAGCTTTTTTTTTTCACCTTAATCTATGTCAAAGTCACTCAAGTCTTATCAACTATTGAAACTAAACCCTTATGCTTTCAAATAGATATAACATAGAAGTTGCATCCTCAAAATCACTAAATCATGGTTTCAAACAGCGTAGCTCCTTGTGGAAAGATATAAACAGATAACAATAATAAAAAAAATTAAAATTTGCACATACATCTTCATCCTGTAAGTTGCTGAGTGAACCACTGCTGCAAGTGTCCGTCATGTCATCAAAGTCACTACCTTCATGAACTAGATCATCATCTGGGTTCCATATATACCGGCTCATAAAGTAACTTGTGTCATGGGCTTCGTCAGTTGAGGGTATGAACATAGCCTGCATCCCAGTAAAGAACCTTATAAGTGCTGCAAAATATGTTAATCCCGAACCTTTTTTTACTTTTGGTCGAAACAATTGTTGGTTTAAAGGGTGATCAAATTGAACTAGAAGACCTTTTGTCTTGCAAGAGTGTCCCAGTTGATGTTCTTGAAAAAAGGATGTTGCTTCACCTGTCAGAAAAATTCATTTAGCTTTTACATTATTGTGAGATTTAACAAATTCTTGGCTGATGGCTATAAGTAATTACCTCTTTCGCTCCTGTGGCTCCTAGCCTCTGAACTGGATTTTCTGCTAACAATCTAAATGGGAACAAAACATAAGGTTTAAGCATAAGGAAATCTTTTCCACAATTTTTCACCCCAAAGGAGGGCCGAAGGACCTCTATAACCAAGTAGATTAATACCAAACCCACTAAAATGAATGAATGCACCAAGGATTTTGAATTCTAGAAGAGTCTACGACCTGTGAAGATTGCCATAAAAAAACAGCTATATCTGGAATGCTTATATTTCAAACCAGTAAAAGCTGGAATGGTATAGTGGTAAGTAAGGCAGGGTCAGCTAGATTGATTTCACTTATGGTCATGCTTTTTTGAAAGATGCTTATACGTTAAAGATTTCAGTCAACACTTCTTTTATCACAATTATAGACCAAAAATCCTGATAAAACCAACACTACTTCCAGGAATGAATGCTCTACTCAGGATTTTGATCATATAGACTGACATTGTGATAGGACAATGGCAGAATCCCTTTTCTTAAAGTCTTTCCGAGAAAAGGCATACTGAAAGTCAATATCCATTAATTGCAGAAATATTGTTTGTAAATCTTACTTGTCAATCAGATCATATGCTTCAAATGACATCTCCTCTGGTACTTTGGGCCAGGGTATGTTTCTATTCATTATGTTGTCAAAAATTAGCTGCAATTAGCAGGACAAAATAGAAATAATGTCAAGTCATAACTACTATTTTCAATGATATAACATTAAGAATACAAAAAATATATCCCAAGTTAGAGCCTATAAGAACTTCAAAACATTGTACGCTAATATTTAGTGTATATATTTTATATATCAACAACATTGTATGCTAATATTTTAGCATTCTCACAGTATGAGCATTATGAGAGATGAAATCAACTTAGATTTAGAGCCTATCATTACTTCAAAACTTTCAAATAAACAAAAAGAGAAGTGAGGCAATGATAGCATTGCGTCAAATTCTTGGCCACTGATATTCCTTTTGAAAATTTTTGATTTAGAGTTTTAAATGTGCCAAAGCGTTCGTTTAATCTTGGATATAAGCAAGAATATGATTGCTTTAATTCAACATGCCAGCATGATCAATTCTCCCTACAAGCACCTCTCATTCAAACTGTAGTTTATTATCTTAATGAAAAATGCCTTTCCAGGTATTCAAGTCACGAAAATTAATTAGTACATTATTCAAAATAATTTAACTTTCAGATGCCCTACCTGTGGGGTTTCAGCATTGAATGGAGGAATACCTACAAGCAGCTCAAAGAAAATGACACCTACAGACCACCAATCAGCAGTTGCACCTACAGAGAAAACGGTGTAAGAACAAAGAGTAAAAAAGACCAAGATAAAACAGAAACTTTTAACTTCACAATAAATGAGTTATCCGATTAGCAAATAGTAGCTGACCATGTCCCATGCCAAGAAGTATCTCAGGTGCTAAATAGTCAGGAGTGCCAACAACTGAATGCTTTTGGCGTTGTTCTCTCTTTAATGAAGTTTGTTCTTTGAATTCATCATCATCCAAAAATCCACTACTGCCAAGTGATGGACCTGATAAGTCATCTGTGCTGTTAATAAGACCAACCTTTGATAGCCCAAAATCTGTCAACTGTAATAGAAGGGATTAGAGCTTTGTGAGAAGTGATGAGGAATTTTGTCATGGCTGCTACAAATTGCATGGTCTATTGATATACAAAATCAAAGATATTGACCTTGATGTGACCATCTTGACCAATCAACAAGTTGTCTGGCTTCAGGTCCCTATGTATGACATTTAAAGAATGCAAGTACTCCAAAGCAAGAACCTGAGAAATATAAAACAAGCTATTTGCATCATTGTAAGAATTATAGTGAGTGCAACACAGATACACATCTTATGACAAGCAGGATGTTATTGTGGCCCTTACAACTTCTGCAATATATACACGTGCCATATCTTCATCTAAGCAGCCTAGACTGCGCAATAATGAGAAAAGATCTCCACCGTTTAGATACTCCATAACCAAGTAAAGATTTTCTCTGCACGTAAAGGAGTAAAAAAATCGGACCTGTTCCATCATCAGATGGATCCAATAAGTAAGTTATATACACAAAATGCATTTCTAAGGAATTGTAATACTGAAGCTCACCACAAAAGGATTGCGGACAGATATTAGGATGTTACGCTCAGCCAAAATACTTTCAACTGCATTTTTACGAATCATGTCTGCCTTCTTCAAAACCTTCACAAGTAGAAAGATATTTAGTTACTACAAATAGTTAACCTTTACAAGTGTCAACCATTTTCTGGTCATATATACCTTTATGGCAAATAAGTCTCCGGTTGCTCTTTTTCTTGCAAGGAAAACTCGCCCAAATGCTCCTCGGCTGATTGGCTTTATTATTTCAAAATCTTCTATAGATGTTCGATCCTTTGCACATGGATTGATAGGACTTGCACGTAAACTACGAATTATATCATCATCTACTGAGCTATCTTCATCTACCATATGATAGGAGTCAGTTCTTTCATCCTCTATCTGGCCGCAAAGATGCACATATTTTTCCCTATAATTAAAAAGAAAAGAAGAAAGTCTTAAAGATCAGAGAAGGTGTAGCTAGATATAGAATAAAACCAGCCAATATAAAGGTAATTTAACAATAGAAGTGGTGATGACAACACAGGCAGAATTTGTATTTTAGATTTACCAGTTAACTAGATAGAACCTATTAACAAAGTGGAAAAACTATTGACTATAAATTTTGGAATAACAGTTTACTTACTGTAATAGTTTCTCTATTCGTCTTCCAAAAGTTTCTACAACAAGGGCATCTGCCTTCCTATCTTGGATGGCATATTTTAGTTCATCCAGGCGTTCCAGCATATACTCCAAAGTATTGTAATCACAATCATTTGCATTTGCAACAGAGCGAGCAATATCTAGCAACTTGTTTATCTGAATATTTATGACCAAAAAAAACAAATCAGTATTCGCAACTTGAGCCCTCCCTCCATCAATTGCTAGTGATAGTCATAAGATCTCTGTATGAAAAATCATATAGTGGTTGAAAATGTAAATGTCTTAGTGTGAGACACTTGATCATGCAAAACAGTATGTGAAATTAGTTATTTCAAAAGGGAAAACAAAACTCTATAGTTGTCACTGCAGACAGCAAAAATGGAAATCTGACATTTCTCAATAGCAAATACTATTTAAACAGTAAGTCAGGCCATTGAAACTATGACGTAAAACCAAAACTGCATTTTAATAAATAAATAATTCAAAATTAAGCAAGGAAGCAATGATAGAGGTCAAGTTGGAGAGGGGGGGGGGGGGGGTGATGGCATTCTGAACAGGTACTTCCAGAGAATTAATTCAACAAAGGTTAATCACACCCAAATATAACTTTTGATAATAATGACCTGTTGGGGATTCTCAAGCTCTGTTATTCTTTTCCGTCCACTCAACAGCAATTCAATCTGGCTAGTTCTTGGAGTTAACAATGGTGATCGGGGTGTCAAGCTTCCTCCGGAAGAGCTTTTTCCGCCTACATCAGGTGTGGTTAAATTTAAATTCGTCTCACATGATATATCATGCAGAACATTAAGATCCTCCACAACAAAGGCATTATCATCATCAGGAACACAGTCAAGCATGTCTTCAGAACATCGACGTGAATGAACGCAATGCTTTGGTGACAAGTCATCAATATCTTCATGTGTACTTGATGTAGAGACTCTTGTAGCCTCAAAACTTTCCCTTGGGGTGTCTGTACTTTTGGGTGTGCTTTTTGGTGTCCATGATTCTATAACCTTTTCAAGGGTTTCTGCAACTCTTTCAAGCCGTTCATTTACAGTTAAGCCTTTCAAGTCACATCTATCAGCAATGGTACATATTCGAGAGTGCTCTTCCACATGTACAACTGGTATTTCAACCTCACAAATACGGCAGATCATTGAATTTTCATATGTTACACTTTGATGATCACCCCAAAATGGCCAAGAAGTTTTTTTAGTTCTACTTGATGGAGGATGGCCAGATGGAGTCTCCAGAGTTTCAGTTCTAGGAGTTTCATCTTTAACTTGAGACTGTGCCGAACTATCTTTGCCATTTGAATCAGTAGTTTCATGCCCTTTACGATTTTTCTCAGCTGCACATGGAAGCTTCTTCCAGGATGACATCCTATAGCTACTTGTAGTTGAATCAACACTTTTAGCAGTGCCAGCCTCGGCACTTTCATTAGCATGACTTAAATGTTGATCAACTTGATCTTGTTTCTTCATCAAGCTGCTTTTCTCTTGCCTGTGTTTCTTCCTCTGTTTCTCACTTTCTTCCTTCCCACCAATTAACCGACCACCAATATCCTGTTGTGCAAATTCACATATCTGTTCTGGATAAACTCCAAGATCGCTAAGTTGGTGAAGCCCCAGAATATGATCTTCCTCATAACCACTCTCTTTATGGAACTGCACAAGCCGGGTGCACCTGGTAAGTATAAAAAGCAGGCGGGTATGTGCTTGTTTGAGGATCCCCATAGGTAGCTCCTGTCGTTTGTCATCTAAATTCTGAACAATGCCTTCACATTTTACCCAGAACTCACAAGCTGCCATCTTTGCACAATGCCGTGCTACAAGCAGCAAATCTTCAAAACTCTCTTTCCATTCAGGATGAGAATCTGAAGTCTTTTCAAGCATGCCCACCAAATCTCCAGCAAAAACACCCAAATCAGAGTTCACTTCCTCTTTTAATCTGTCAAATTTCATCCTAATTGCCACCAAAACCTCCTGAAAATTGGATTCATTAAATAAAGTCTCGAATGTTAGCTAAACAAGGAAGATAAACCAAAAGCAAGAAACTTTCAAACAAAAAAATTACAGTTCATTAGCACTGATACAATGGTGTTTTAAACAAGTTTAAGCCATTATGAGGGGGGAAATGGAGTGGTTGAGGACTTACATCAAGCATTGCTCTTTAAATAATTGATATAGTAATACTCTGTTAGTATGCTTTTCTCAAGGAATAAGGAGCAAAGTTACCTCCATGTGGCCAAGCGCACGAGACTTCAAAAGAGGAAAAGGCCGCACTCCTTTGGAATTAAGCTCATGAGAGAAGCTCTTCACATCAGGAGCTTTCTTCTTCCGCCCACTGGTAACACGCATTATAGCCTGAAAACGAGGTGACTGCATTTCCTTGACAAAAGCAACATGATTACTCCACTAAAAACATAAATTAAATTGAATAAATCCACAAAATCAAAAAGATTTCAATATCTTCAGCTTACCTCTAATCCCGAATTGAGTGGTGATGCAGTCCTTAGCGATTTTGATTGATTCCATGCAACTTTTTTCCCTACAAAACACTCAAGCAATCACCAATAAACCAAATTATTGACTCATCTCCACAAATAGTCGAATTATACTTCTTTTCTTTGATCTCTTCCATATTCCACAGAATTCAAACTTGACCTCTTAAAAGAGTTTGAAAGAAAAGTAAAATTCAATAATACAAGAATTCAATGTAATTAAATATATTTTTTATATTATCTATAGAAAAGAAAGTGATCGGTACCTTGATCAATGGGATTAAGGTACGGATGATAAGTAGCTTCAATTCCACCCGATTGCTTTCCGTTATTAGCGGCGTTTCCAAACTTACTACCTACTTTTCCGAGCATCGAAGGCGTTCCAGCAGAGGAAGAGAATCTGAGAGGAGACGGCAAGGGATTGGATCTTGTTCTTATGTGGTTTAATCCGAGAGTAGACGCTTGAATGATCGGCGGCGACTCATTGTTGCCGCGACTGTTTCGATTAAACAAGACGTTCTTATCGCAATCATAGTCACCAAAATCATCAAATTCTTCGCCGGCAGATTCATCCTCATCATCTTCGTCGGCGTCGTCGCTGCTGCTTCTGCTACCGTCTGATTTCTCCGCTCCTTCGCGCGGGGACCGCTGTTTAGGGATGATAGGGATCTTACGGAGCTTCGTCGCTCCCGACGGCGACGATGGCGACGATGTCGTCGCTGTTGGTGTTGGCGCAGGATCCTGATTATTATTCGCCGACGACATTGTCGTTTCTGATATTCACGGTATTCCGATTAAGAGACACTGCTAATTATACTTATGAATTATGATCATCATCATCACGTTACAAAATGAAGACATTATATTTTTTAATATTCATTTTTTTTATTTTTATATGTAATAATTTTAAAAAATAATAATTTTGAGGATTGAAGAAAATCTGGGAAAGTTCAGTTTTCTGAGATAGAGAGAGAGAAACTGAGAAAGAGAGAGAGAGTGAGGTTTCGCGGGAATGGTGCGTTTAAGGTCGACACGAAAGATAACAGTTTTTTTTTTGTTTTTTTCTTTTTCGAATTAGGTGGGTTTTGTTTGGATTATTATATTATCCTTTTAATTTAAATTTTGGTTTTCAGTTTTGAAAAAACGTGCATGCCGCGAACTTCAAAGTTTTATTAACAGAACAGTCAAAACGGTCCCGCGCTTTTTTTGAGACGTGCTCATATCTCACATTCGCACTTTGTATCTCGCGCTTTAGGACATGCTTTCTACTACATTTTTAACTTGCCTTGCAACAATGGGTAAAAAGTTCCTATACATTAGTTCAAAAATTGGGATTTATCATTTGTTGAATTTCATTTTCTTGAATATCTTCCCATGTTGGAATTTGTTAGGAAACGTTCATACGCACGAAATTAGTTTATATACATACATAAAGGAGGATTCAAGAAATCGTTAGTTTCAAATTTTTGAATTCAAATGTCCAATTGTTTATGGAATGCATTGAAGGGTTTTTAGCTCATCAAGGCTTGAAATTGGTTGCTAACTTTCCTAATAACAAGACACAGGGCACTCATTACGTGAGTAGTTTTTGACAGTTTTTTTTAAATGGGTAGTTTTTTTAAAATGATATAAATAAAATTTAAATACTTATATTTATCCTCTAATGAGTAGTTTTATTTAAAATGGGTAGTTTTTATTTTGTTTTGAATTTTTATAAACTGAGTTTGTGTCCGAGTCAACTCGTGACACAAACTCAGGACTTGGCTTTATAATTAGTATAGATAGTTTTATTTAAAATAGGTAGTTTTTATTTTGTTTTGAATTTTTATAAACTGAGTTTGTGTCCGAGTCTACTCGTGACACAAACTCAGGACTTGACTTTATAATTAGTATAGATTATATATATATATATATATATATAAATTAACATTGTATAATAGCAAAAATTAAATTAACATTGTAATTTGACCTGAGTCGGTTCACTATGGGATAAACCTTTCTTAATAATGATTTTCTCCATTCATAAGACTCGAATCGAGAGCTTACTTAAGATTAATAACAAGTGTCGAATCCGTTAGACCAACCATTTGTTAGTACCTTTCTAACAAATTAATATCATATAGACTATAGTAAAATTAGACTCATTGGTGCAATTTTCACCTAATGGCTTGGTAAGCTTGGACCAGAGAGGTATGCAGTTAGAGAGTGTTTGTTTATGGGTTGCCTTGTGCTCTACCTCTCGAAATACCATACCCAAAAAAGTTCCAGGTGTCAAGAGATTTTAAGAGTGGTCTATATACATGGAAAATAAAAAGCCATAGACTTTTGGATTCAAGAGGTGTTCATCAAATTCTTCTTCTTAAAATCATATATTGTAATTAACTAATTTAGAGTCGGTGTATCAGACCCTAAACGGTGAAGACTTTCATGGTAATTAATTCCTTCATCGATAAATCTAGAACCTGATATTTTTTTTCCCCACCCGAAATCCAGAGTTTTGTCCTTATTAATCTGGATTCGACTAGGGTCGTGTACATGAGTTTGGTTGGTAAGATTAACAATGAGGGCACAAATTCTCAAAATAAGACTTAAACTGGAACAAATCACTTACCATTTAATCAACCTAGGATCCAATATTTTATTTTAGTCAAAGAGTACACGAGAATTTGGTGAAATTGGGCATACCTTTAGCCCATTTGGGCCTTGGCAAGATTTTCCATATTGGGATCGATCCTTTGTTTTTCTTTTTCTTTTTGGCAATAGGATCGATCCTTTGTCTATACTATAATTTGCTTTATAAATTATAAGCAACCCATGGCCAAAAAAAGAAAAAAAGCAACCCCCTAAGCCCAAAGATCAATGCGTTATATCTTACCTTTTCTTTTATGGGCTGCACTGCACCGGCCCGATCCACTTACAACATTAGAGTGGAGACTCGAGCATTCTTGCAAAGAAAAAAAAGGAAAGCTTTTGATTTTAACGGCCTAAAAAAAAACCAGAAAGAGCTTTGATTTTTGACAGCAGCACAAACAATCGCGGGCAGCGCCGCAAGTAGGAGAGCGGAAATGTGGACCGTCATCGGGAGGCGCGGCTCCAATAGCCATCTCAAACGTTTATTCAAACCATTCATTAATCACCGCCATTTCAGAACCCGCGCCGTCGACCGGAAAGACGAATCACCAACCGGTCTTTATGGTTTCGATTACTTGAAGTCCCCTAAAGGTTTCCGACGCTTCGTCGATGACGCCATTGAAAGGTATATAGTTGCTTCAAATTGCTTCCTAAACAACCTCAAGGTTCTTTTTTAGTTTTTCAAAATTGTGCCATTCCTTTGATTGCTTTGAGCCTCAAACTTCAGAGAGTTTTAAACAATTAATAGCCTATATGAACTAAGCAATCGGTTACTTTGAAATTTTAGGTTTTCTTAATAAGTTCTAATCAATTTATTCTCTTTGGTTATTAGGTCCGGGGAGCTGGTTAATTATATATCTGGTATGCCATCTTCGGCGGAAATAATCCGCGCCATGGATGAGATTTCGGACACCGTATGTTTTTTCCCCCTATTTTTTCCCTTTGCAAACATTAATTTTAAGAATGCCTTCATTATGTTTGATTTTTGTAGGTCTGTACTGTTGTGGATTCTGCTGAATTCTGCAGACAAACTCATCCAGCCAGGTTGTTTGTTTATCTATTTATGTTTAAACTTGAATGATAAAATTACATGCCTGTTGATATAGAAATGCTAATATTTAGTTTCTTTTACTAATGATATATATATTATGAATGTTGTTGCTTCAGAGAATTTGTGGAGGAGGCTAACAAAGCGTCGATGAGAATTAATGAATATCTACATGTGAGGTGACCAACGATGTTAACCGAAGACATTTCCCTTATGCTTGTTATATTTGTAAAAAGAATGATAAGATTTTTTTCAAAGTTTGTGGGAAGTAATTTATTTAGAGGAAAAGGACATTATGGAAGAAAACTTTGGTGTATAATGTTGTAGTAGCATATTCTGCACTAATTTTGAGCGTGCAATAACAACTTTGCTGTGTTTTATTATTGTCATTACAGTTTCTGAACACAAATCATACTCTTTATAATGCGGTGAAAAAAGCAGAGCAAGATGGTCATTTACTTACTGAGGAAGCTTGTAGAGCTGCTCACTACTTGCGTATTGACTTTGAGAAGGGTGGCATTCATCTCCCTTCTGGTATATATCCTTTTCATACCGCCTTATCAGTTATGTCAAAATAATTTTACTCATTTAGAAACTAAAGTATAATTATTCACTTCTAATTGCAGGGAAGTTAGATTCAGTGAATCAGCTAATCCTAAATACACTTCAGCTATGCAGGGAGTAAGTACATTACTTATTTTCTGGTGCTCTGTGTACATCAGCAGCATACTTATAATATTGTTTGAGCAGGCAGCTACTGGATTTTGATTTATATTTGGTATGCTATGGCATCCTCCCAGGTACAGTGAAAATATTGTCATTGACCCAGGTCGTGTGGATGTATTTCCTGCATCACGCATCCCAAGACCCATACAACATCTCCTTAAGCCTATCTATAATGACAAACAAGAGAAGGGTTTCCGGATCATAACAGAGCCACATACTTTATCTTCTGTTTTGCAATGGACAAAAGATGATCAGGTAGATTACATTAGATTGAAGAAATCTGTAACTCTTTTCTGCATTTTGTTAGACTTCAGACTTGCACAGTAAGCAACATCAGTGTCTGAGCTGCTACATTTTGGCAAATGGCTTTATTCGGTTATTGCAATTTATATGTTGTCTCTAATATTATTACTTAGTGTAGACTCTGAATTTCCCTTATTTAGAGTAGAGGAGAATCTGCATCTTAAATGGGGTATTGTTTTATCGAGTATTTACCAATTTTAGTCTATTAGAATTAACTAAGCCTGATGTCTCACTTTTTCAGGTTAGGAAAATGGCATATTTGAAAGGGAACTCTGTCCCACATGCAAACCACGAAGTTCTTGATAAACTTATAACTTCCAGACATGAACTTGCTCAGGTAATTAACAACCATGCTGGGGGCTTGGCAAAAAGAAACAATGGCATTCTACTTCATCATATTGTGATGATTGATGTGATAATCACTTCATGATATGTTTATATTTTAGAAATCTTGCATGTATTAGTAGTGGTATGAAATCTAAGTTGGTAGATGTTTCATGTATTATTATTAGTATAAATTCAAAGTTGGTAGCTTCTCTAAACTCTTAAAAGTTGAAGTGTACCTGACATTGCATCTCAAACTTGTTTACATTTCTTTGTTGGATGAAGTCCATCATAAAGGCTAGTTTTAGGAAGATGATAACATCTGTAACTGGTTTAGAAGATAATGTGTTTGAACAGCAAGTTCAGGATCTGCTTCTAGGTAAGGTCAACACTCAGTCTCAGGTTTCAGGATCATATATTCTTATTTTAGTAGCTTGAACCATTTGCCTGGCTTCTGTTAGTTTGGAGGCCCTATCTTTCTATTGTCAAACAATTACTCTTGTACCTCCCGGATTTTTGCCAAAGTCTTTTAGCAACTTAATTGTGATTGTTCTAAGGAAAAATTTAGTGCTTGAAGAGGACGACTTTTGCATGGTTTGGTCTTAAGTGGTTGCAGCTTTATGTCTAGAAATAAATAACTTCCTATAATCTCAAATCTTTATTGCTTTGAATTTTGAGATGATCGCTATCAGTGAAAAATAAAAGTTGGTTGGTGAGTAGAATGCTTTAACATTATTTTCATTCATGTACTAATTGGAAACTTTTAATGATTTATGAATTACAATCCTTTAGTTTGATCCTATTGAGATATGCAGATAATGGGGTGCAAATCCTATGCTGAATTTGTGATGAATTTAAGCATGGCTTCATCACCAGAGGTGGTGGTCTCCTTTTTGCTTGAGATGAGCAACATGGTTAAACCAAGGGCTGATGAGGTGTGGTTGGTGTCCTATCATTATAATATTTTTGGTTTGTGCAGGTGTTCACCCCTAGGTTGCTCTAGATTTTGTTGCTGTTTCCTTACTCTATTGATTTCCCATTTTTCCCTGCAGGAGTTTGAGAGAATCAGAAATTTGAAGAGAGATATATGTGGTCAAACAGGGGTAGATCTAGAACCATGGGATGAGGCATATTACACAGCAATGATGAGGTCTTCTGCCTACAGTTTGAACTCATCTGTAGGTTATAAATTTCTATCAATTGTGCTTACAATTTACAATGTTCTCATGCACTTATTTTTGTTGATTGTAGACTTCTTCAAGTTCTCTCTTTTCTTTCTTTATTCAAGAATCTAGGTTCCCTAAGACTTTTTGTTCTCAATGTTGTTGCAGGTTGTGGCATCTTATTTCTCTCTGCCCCAGTGTATTGAGGGCTTGAAAATGCTGGTGGAGTCACTATTCGGTGCAAAATTTGATTGTGTTCCCATGGCTCCTGGTGAATCATGGCACCCTGATGTACTTAAAATGTGTCTTCATCATCCTGAAGAGGTATGTTTATGGATGGTTGAAATGTGTATAGTAATTCGTAAAACAATGTTCACAATATGAAGGTTACTGACAAGACAAACAGCAAATATTCTGAGCCCACATGTTTCTCCTTTAGAAGTAAAGGATAGCTCTTTTCGAGATATTTAGCTTCTGTTTGGCCTAGCTTATCTACTGACATAAGTGCTTCTGGAAAAAGCTTCGATTGGAGCTTCTGGCTTTTTAGTTCAAAAACAACTGAAAGGTGCTTTTGAGAAGCACTTCTGGATTTCCTGTTTGGCCCGGCTTAAGCTTTTTTCAGAAGATAAGCTGTAAAATAAGCTAGGCCAAACAGGCATTAGTTCTTTGTTTTTCACCTTTTTCTTGCCAAAAGTTCTGAATTCTCCTGATAGCAACTCTTAATTTTTGGTTTTCTCTAATGATGTTTGCCTTGAATATATTCTATCAGTAATTGCCTTGCTGCTCAAAGTCTGATGCTGCAATAAACTTGCAACAACTGACGATTATCTGCTGTGTTTTTTATTCTGATTTTTGCCAATTTAGAGACTATCTGCTTTATTCATCTTTTTTCATCAGAAAGTCGCTGAATATAGAAGATATATATGCTTTTCTTACAAGTTTATGCATGTTGGAATATGTTTTTGCTGACTTTTCTTCTTGTTACATTTATATTAAAGCATTATAATGGGGTGTTATGCATTTGATTCAGGATGACTTAGGGTACCTGTACCTTGATTTGTGCATGTTGGAATATGTTTTTGCTGACTTTTCTTCTTGTTACATTTATATTAAAGCATTATAATGGGGTGTTATGCATTTGATTCAGGGTGACTTAGGGTACCTGTACCTTGATTTGTACTCGAGGAAAGGCAAATATCCAGGTTGTGCCACTTTTGCAATTAAAGGAGGGCGAAAAATTTCTGACACGGAATATCAAGTCCCTGTATGTAAATAGAGCTTTAAGTATTGATGACCTTTGTTTTCGCTTTTCCATTCTTTCAAGCACTTTGTTATATTTCATTAAAACAGATCTTCTTAGTCGAGCCGCTTCTCAGAAAAAGCTAACTTTAGTATGGTTATTATGCAGGTTATGGCCCTTGTTTTTAATTTTTCAAAGTCTCCTGATTCATCAATTGTGCGGCTTAACCATTCAGAACTAGAAACTTTATTTCATGAGTTTGGACATGCTCTTCACGCTTTGCTCTCTAGAACGGTAGTTTTTTGAGACTTTACCTCTAAGTAAGCTCACTATTAGTCCTTATTGTTTGCAATTGTAATAATGTTTGTTTTTTCATGTAGGATTACCAACACTTTTCAGGCACTAGGGTGGCTCTTGACTTTGCCGAGACACCTTCGAACCTATTTGAGTGAGTGGAATTCTGCAATTTCTGCAGTAATGTCTTTATCCTTTTCTTCATTCCCAACAATACTAAGCTAGCTTTGATAATATCTGAGTTCAGATAAAGAAAATGTGTATGAACACTGTTATTTGCATGTATTCTTTTTCCCATGGAGGAAGAGATTATGTGTGGCCATTTTGATTAACCTGATTTTTGGAGGAGAGAGAATGCATGCTTGTCAATGGTGGATTTTAATATCTTTACATGTGGCCAATGCCTTGTCACAACCTGACTGTGTTTTTGATAATGTTTATAGGTACTATGCTCAGGATTACCGAGTCTTGAGGAAATTTGCTAGACATTATTCAACAGGAGAAGTGATACCTGAGAATTTGGTAAAGTCGCTGAATGGTGCAAGAGACTTGTTTGCAGCAACTGAACTGCAACGTCAGGTTTTCTTAGTCCTCTGACTATATCAGCATATAATGTTTTGAAGCACATTTATTGTATGAATAAAAAATTGACCAACCTTTTTGCTTTTTATTCATTAGATATTTTTTGCTTTGGTTGACCAAACACTCTTCGGAGAACAGTCAGCTGTGCCAAGAAAGACAAGTTCTATTGTCTCCGATTTGAAAAAACAACACTGCAGTGGAAAGCATGTTGAGGGTACACATATGCAGCTCCGTTTCAGTCACTTCATCACATATGGTGCTGGTAATGTTTATAATGATAACATTTTTAATGTATACCCTCTGTGTGTGTGAGAGAGAGATCTTCTTTTGTACATAAAATCATAAATATGAGCTAAATGGTAAGTTCTCAGTTCTCAAAAAATTTCAAGGTGCTGAATTCAGCAACCTTTTTGTAGATCTCAAAATAAGAAACTAGGGCACTGCAATAGTGTGCTTTTGAAAGTTTAAATGAATTGGTAGCTTTCAATCTTATTGAAAAAGAAGATAATATTATTTCTATACTATTGACCTAGAATTATATGAACGTGGACCAATCTGATCTTGTTCGTTGAAATTATTTAAAATATATTTATTGAAAAGCAGTTAAATGATGGACATACCTAATATAAGCTCAAAATATCTAATTTGTTACAGTTTGTAGCTGCTTTCTTTAAGCTCAACATTTTTATCAGAAATGGATGTCAAGTTATAATTTCAGTGTGTTTGTTTCGATGTGGGAGTGAATATGTGTGGACCACTTCTTTTTTGATGATTTTTTTTTTTTTGCTTAATTTGATAGGTTACTACAGTTACTTGTATGCCAAGTGTTTTGCTGCAACCATTTGGAAGAAGCTATGCCAAGAGGATCCTCTATCACCAGCAACCGGAGCTGCCCTCAGAACAAAACTTTTGCAGCGAGGGGGAGCTAAAGCACCCGCCGATATATTGACTGATCTCGTAGGGGATGGTATTATAAAGTATCATAATGGCGGGATAGTTCCTGACACGACAAGTTATTTAGAAGAAGTGAAGTTGTTGGATTAAAGGAAAAGCAGCTTTATTTTGTACCTGGAGACAAAATATCAAACAGAAAGTATGAAACGATAAAAACAAACAAACATGAGGGGTGATGGAGATTACGGTGGTTATAGAGCATCCATGATCCAACATGTTTACCATGTTTTGGTAAGATCACTTGATTGGAAGAGCCTAATTTGCATAAGAAAACAAAGAAAGGAATTAAAGATTGTAGCCGAAGGGAGAAGATAATGTTGTTATTAATTAGTTCATTCTGCGGCCGTGCCTTGTAAGCGATTGCTGTAAGTGTAATTTTGGATTGGCGTCATTTCTTAATTTATTTGGCAAGTAAATTGAACATTATTGATTTTTCAGTGAAGAAATGAAGCAAGAGGGACCATTTCATTAATCATTATGCTGTTTAGGTTTCCTTGACAGAACAATCAATTTTTGTGATCAAAATTACACAATCGATTGATGATATTTCAACTGTTAGTTTACACAATGATCCAATTGATACATTTTGTCAAAGAGTAAGTCGATTTGAAATTCAACATAGTTACTAAGATGTTAGCCTATCGTAATTTTCATCGTTTGTAGGGGCATTTGCAATATTTACTGGTGGCGGAATAGACGAAAACCCAAGCTTTGGAAGGGATACGAAGTGCTAAAAATAGCTCTTTGCACGGACTTTTGTTTCAACGGTTACTATCCATTCACAGATGATGGAATTCACCTTTTCTGGCTGCTCGTCATGGGGGCAATGACCTGAAATGTATAAAAGAATAAAAATGGGCAAATAATTATGAAGGAACAATAAAAATTTGACAGAAGCTTATTTACCAGCATCCAGTTCCCGTATTGCAAGCCCAGCACAATGCTCTTTGAGCATGGCTAGTTTGGCCTTGGAGTCTAAGAGTGGGTCTTTCATTCCCTAACAAGAAATACATATTGGAAATGCTCATAAGCAATCAAATCTAAGAGACAACTGACACAACAGGTGGAGAGAATAATGTACCTGAATAATTATAACCTTTTCCTCGCATCCTTCCAGGAGATAGTTCAAAGGGATCGAGAGGTCAAAGCTGAAAATGCTTTCCAGGACTACTGACACGCCAGGATCATAGGACTTAGGGTATGTTAAGATCAATTTCATATATAGGGGACAAAGGATATTAAATCATATGATTCCACTAAACAAACATCTTGTGATTTCAAGGAGTATGTGCACATGTGTACATGCTCATGCATTTCAAGATTCAAATAACAAAGAGGATACTGCTCTCAGCATTTCATTAATTAGCCAATCATCAGCCCGCTTGGTTTTCTGCAAAAGTCAACAACCCGCGGAATCAAGTAGGGAAACGTACAAAAGGAAGAGCAAATAAGTGGGAAGCATTAATAGAAAAAACCTTACAGTTGGGTAAAAGTTTTTAACTATGTTCCTGATATTTAATCTCAAATAGAATAAAAGAAGTTGAGCACCCAGCCTCGCAGCACCTGAGGTTCGCCTCTCCTGAAACATTTATATTTCAAATATCAAATGCTGGGAGGAATATGATAGACTAATTTATGATATATTGAGCTATTTCTCAAAACTGCAGTGGTAAATCCAAAATTGTATTCTAGAACCCCATATTCAGTTATCAGTTATCACTTAGCAAATTAAAGGCAGGAATTAACATGAGAGGCAAGTGTACATTGCCAGTAGATTAGCATAATTTCTCAGCAACAACTGGCAAATTAGGTAGCTTTAAGGGACAAACAAGCACATGCCATAATTCATAAAAACAGGTCAGGTATAAATAAAGATCAGGAAACTTGTGAAATATTTGGAGAGACTTACATTAGAAATTCGCTGAGAAGAATATCCAGGAATAACATTGCCAGCACTGTTGATAAGGATGACAGACTTGACCAGAGTTGGCCAGATACTAGAAACTATAGCAACAAAATAACCTGGAGAGATAGCTGAATAAGCAGATGTCCAATGAAAAAGAAATAACAAATTTTTGAATTGAATATATAAGCTACTTTGAGCTAGATACCAATAGATTGAAATGAGCAGTTTAGGAAAGAAGCAATGTAGGTTTGAATTGATAACATACCACCAATTGAGTTCCCCACTAGATGCACTGGCTCACCCACAATTTCAATGATAAAGTCTCTCAGCAGTTCTGCCCAAAGGAGTTCAGTATACATGACATTGGGCTTTTCAGATTTGCCAAATCCCAACATTGTGACGGCCCAGACACGGTTTCCACTTTCAGCTATGCTATTTATATTGTCACGGTAGTGCTCAAGAAAAGCACCAAAACCATGTACGAGCAGAGTAGCAGGACCTTCATTGCCGACTACTGTATACTGGAATAACAAAGGTGGTCCTTGATCAGTCACAAAAAGTGGGGAAGAAAAAATCCTGAAATAAGTTATAATCACAAAATAAATTGCACTGCATATTCTAATGTGAAAGGTATGAATTAGATGTTGACAGCACACCTGAATTAGATGGCCACGCCATCTCCAAATACGTACAGAGTACAGTCCTTCATTGCTTAGTTGACTTTTAAGAGACAAAAGCCAAAACCACTGCCACCAAAATCAACTATAATGCTTTAGAAGGCCTTGCACTTAAAATTTGTCTATCAAAACCTAAGAAGATAAATCTTTCAATTAATAAAAAGAATAACATGTTTCTGAATAATCATTTATTAAGCATTTCTATCAATACAATACCAATGTGAGGCAGGAATTACCTCCATGGAGCATACAGCATCAGCAGCTGCAGCAACAGTGGCTGCAGAATATCCAAATGGAGATAGGAATCCACCATTTCTTTCTTTTTCATATGTGATAGCTTCAAAATGTGCTCTCCTTCTAGATATGATGCCAAGACAAAGAGCAGAACCAAAAAGTGAGGTAAAAGAGGCCCCATCCCGAGTTTCAGCAGTGCGTAGCCTTTCATGAACCCTACAACCAATCAATTCAAAGTACATATAACTAATTTAAACAAAAGACAATGTCATATTGTCTACATCATTCTTTAAATCACATTCTTCTCATCTCATACAGATGATATAAACTGACAGTGCATATTAGGAAGTTAAGACAATTTTTGCCTAGCATACACCAACCCTTCTCGACAGCAAAAACAATCAAACAAAACATCCTCACAAATATCTTAATGCACAAGTAAAATGAATTAGATGATAAAATTAAAACTTGACCACATACTCTTGCCAGTCATCTCGAGCTGTTCCCTCCAAATATCTCAAGTATGCAGCCAACCCATTCAGGACAGAGCCTGTCCCACCTCCCACAATATTGCCTTTTTGTGTAACAAAAACAGATTTATCCAGTTTTCTTTTCTCAATCCTTTTAACATCCAAACTGTTTCTGCTGGTTCCTGATGGTTTTGATAACTTCTCCTTCAATATGGCTTCAACTGGCATCTCTTTCATCAAACTCCAACTTTCATTTGATATGCCTGGTTTCTCTCTGATAAATTCCTTAAGATCACTAAATGTAGGCAGAGGCCCTGATTACATTTCATTAATCAGGTTTATAGCAGCAATAAAAATCACATATTAAAACCTTTCCAAACTATTAGTAATTCGTGACAACATTTAAAATAGGCCAAATTGCTGAAAGTATAAGCATAATTAGCTTCCCCACCACCCCCACAATTACCACCAGAAACTTACCCCAGTTCAATTCAGTCTCTACAGCAGGTAATGTTGCTGGAGGAAGAGGTGAAGTCGGTGGTAACTTAAGCTTTTTAAAGTCATTATATGTTGCAGGCAGGTCCTTCAGATTCTACAGAACCAAAAAGAAAAAAAGCATATAATTAAGAAGTTTGGAAAACACAGAACAAATTATCTTAAAATGCAATGCAAGAGGTTAACTTAGTCCTGTAAGAAATTTTGAAAGAACTGAATCCGAAAACATGACCACCTGAACATCATAGAATGGAGTCCTCCACATGACAATGTCTGGATTTCCATCTACAGATGACGACATTTCCAATGTATCCTTTACAACTCCAATCATCTGACGCATTTCATACTCTACCTCCTCTTCAACAAACACATCCGTAGCTTTCACCTGTTCCAATATTCAGCAATACATTTAACAAAAGCTTTAGTCAAAGAAGTTGTTTTTGGTTTTATACAGTAGAGAAAATGTAACAGGGAAAACGCAAACCTCTTTTACAAGCTCTGTAATGACACTTTCAGCACTCCCGAATCGTATCATCAAATTAGAGCCATGTTCCTTCAAAGAGTTTCTCAAATCATCCAATGCGAACAGAACTAGTTCCAGCATTTCATCAGAATAACCTGAACAGTAATATACAGTAATTTCGAATTTAAAAATCTTCGAAAAAGAATCGATATTTACGAGGAAAGTAGAAAAAGAAAAGCTAAAATTCGTGGAAAAATAACTGTGACTGAGAAGGACTAACGAGAGAGAATGCGATGATCGAAAACATAGAGAGGGAGCACAGAACGGTGCGTTTCAGCGGCGGCGACGAGCGCGGGGTGATCGTCGAGGCGGAGATCGTGCTTGAACCATAGAATGGCAGAGCCGGACTTGGTCGGTCCGGTTCCAGAAGAGAGCGAGCAAACGAAGGAGGGGCGTGTGGTTCGGCGAGGCGAGAAGAAGTGAAATGGCGGGAAAGTGAGAGGAAGAGAGCGGGGGAGAGTGAGGAGAGCCATGCAAATCGAGTGATGAATGAGAGCGACGCCCGTCCATTAAACTTAAGCAGAGACAAAAAGGAAGGAAAGAAATAGAGCAAGATAGTGAAGAGTTTATAAAGACGAGAAAGAGGTAGGGTTTCGCATGGATTGATTTGAAAGATTTTGGGGCGGAATTGTGGCGGAGAAGCGTTTGGGAGAATTTCTGTGGCGGAGAAGAAAGCAAAAGCAATGGCGACAAAAGAAAATGAGTCAAACAGTAAACTGGAAAGTGGCCGTGGATGCCTGCATTCTATTTGCTCACGTGGTTTAATGATAGTCTCATTTCCATTTTTTCTAGCATTTTCAAAAATTTTAGGGTAATAAAGTAATAAATGGAAATAAAAAGGGGTGAAAATGAAAATACAAGAAATCGAGGGGAGAGAAAAGAGAGATGATGAAAAAATTTCAGCGAAAGCCAAACAGATGAAGCGTACGCTGCGGAAAATCAGTTTAACCAACTAAACTGAAAAAATGGCGCTACAAATCCACACTCCATCTACTTTCACTAACGGACTCTATCATCGCCACGTAATCTTCCCTAAACCCAAATTTTCAATCAGATCCCAGAAGCCCACCGTCGACACCGAACCTACGCCGGAGCCCACCTCCTCGACCAAGAAGCCCGCCGCACCTGGCCAAGGCTTTGGCTCCCCATCTTCTTCCTCCTCGCCTCCCGGTAAGTCAGGTGTAAGCAGCAGCAGCAAGAAGAAGCAGAAGGGGAGAAGAGAGAGGGCGTCGATTATAAGACGGTCGCCGGTTGAGAAACCTGCTTTTGCCGTGAGCAAGGAAGAAGAGGCTAAGGCTGAGGAACAGAGAAAAAATGAGAGTGCTTTTCTACTGGCGTGGTTGGGGCTTGGTGGGATCATTCTAGTGCAAGGCATTGTGCTTGCTGCTTCAGGTATATCTAGAAATAAAAATTGTTCTTTTTGCTGTTTGGTTAAATTTGTGTTCTTGGGGAGTGGCTGATTCCATATCTGTATGTATCTGGATTAGACATTTGCATCTGATATAAGATGATATTCTTATCGAACAATTATAGGCAAAAAGGATGGTTTCTGATTAAGAAATTTTGGACAGTTAAGAATCCAAGTTTAGTAATTTGGTTTAGGGTTGTCCAAACAACAAAGCTAAAGTTTTACCAGTGAAAATTATCTTCTTCCTGGATGGCTTAAAGCCTTAAACCTTTAATACTGCTATATATGATGTTTCTTGAGACCAAGAGTCAAATTCAAGTCTTGTCCAGTGAAGGGCATGGCAGGCAAGTATGATAGAAGGCTAGCCTTCCATGAGGTTCACGGTTCAATAAGAACCATTGGACTGCTCAATTTCTTGTATTCCAATTTGGTACTAAACTTTGAGTCTTTGACAGTGTACAAGGATGTTTAGCTTCTTCATTCTTCAAAGGGTGAATACAAGTATTCATCATGTTTTCTTGCTGTCCTGTATTAGGATTATCATTTGTAAACCTCTGCTTCATTAGAAAATTGGGGACTACACAGCTACTTGATAAATGTATAATGATTTCACTTATTACAAGAAGAAAATGAAGAAATAAGTGTACATTTTTATTAGTTTGACATGTCAAAGGATGACAATGATGACATTTTGAAGCTGAGTTGTGATCCCAATTCCCAAAATAACTTACTAGCTGTTTTTTATATTTACAGGCTTCCTACCAGAAGAGTGGGATAAGTTCTTTGTGAAGTACTTGTACCCAGTTTTCACCCCAACTGTTCTCTTGTTTCTTGCTGGAACTGTTGCATATGGAGTGTTGAAGTACCTGCAAAATGAGAGTCTTAAAGATCAAAAGTAAATAGTTCGTGCGAACAATCTGATATTTCCTAATTGTAAGATTAGACCACTGTCATGAAAAGCAAGTGAGCATATGTACATTCCTGCAGGCTGTACTTTTAATTTCTAGTGCTTTCCTTGTGAAGAGTATTTTCATATGTGAAAGGAACGAAGGGATTTTCCTGCAAGGAATGTTAACCATCCTTATCAGTGATCTATTGACGCAGCTTCTTGTTTCTTGGGCATTGAAGCAGCTACACAATATCGTGCAATACAATATATGCAACTGATTCATTTTTGTTCTGTCTGAACTCTTTGACAGCATGGCATAGTTATTTCTTTCCTTTTTTAACCTGAAAAAAGAAATCACACAGTGTACAATAAATTTATTTTTATTGACATCACAGTTTGACAAATAGGATTAATAACAGCTAGGCTCAATTTGACTCTTCGAATCCTGAACACTATCTCTCAGTGTTTCACTCAATGGATCTGTTTGGATTTTGGTTTTGTATAGATGTATTTGCTGGCAATGAGGCATGGAAGCTTGGTGTTATGTTTTCTTTGTTACTTGTAGAGTTATAGCCATAAGGTAATTTATTTGTTGGTTCCCTAGTTTTCTTTTTCCTTTTGATAATTGTGAAATCAATCATCTTCAGGTGCTTATATGTGTGCCCATGCAGTTGATAACTGTGAGATCTCTGGCCTTGGAAAACAAAGGGTGGAAGACATGTCCACCTCATACAAACAATAGATCTCATTTGTAATTTGTATCTGAATTTATCAGATAGGACAATACATGGAATTTATCTGATTAGTTCATTCTTAAACTTTTTATCATAATACATATAATCAGAGTGCATATTAGAGTTTTCCATTAATTCAGGATATTAGTATTTCTGTTATTCATCTAACTCCAGGTTTGAATTTGTCCTCCAACTACAGCCCTTGGATTGATGACATAAAAGCTCATGCAGACATGCCTCAATCTCGCTATGGCAGCCTGGTTCACTGGTAGGTATCATCAAGTGCAACAGAGTTGCTAAAGAGAAACGAGTTTTTTCTTTTAACCAGAAATTATGATGGTAGAAAGATACAGTTAATAGGAAGTAATAACACCGGAATACATAAATGGAGTGGATGAGATCTATTTATTCATTTTCTCTCCTCTCGGTTCCTTTGAGAATAAAAACAGAAATGTTATGATTGTAAAACTTAGTACCATTGAACCAAAAATGTAAATCCCAAGGGTATAAGAGTTTTAATTCTCTCTGTATCACTGCTCTGACAGGTATCCATTCTTGAATAGGCAAATGCTTCTTTCCTTCTGGTAAACCACTTAAAGCCCAGAGTCATTAAAATTTTCTGATTTGCTTTATAGAATGAGTACTGGTTTTTATGAGAGCTCATCATGATTGAACTCCACATGCCGGTGTGAGATTGAATTTAACAGATGCAAGAAGTTCCATTTTGTCCTACCTATGAAAGGACACTCTGTATTCTCTGTTCTTTTTTTTTTTTTACATTTACTTAACTATGTCTATCTTAATAATTCCTTAATTTAACTGGAGCTTGAGTTTCACAACTTTACCACGAGCTCTTCTTTTCCATTTGATTGCTGATTTTCATTTACACTCCTTAAGACTGTTTCTTAACCACAGAATCTTTCCTTGATAATGTGGAACAATTTCTTCATTTGTTTTCTCAATTACAAGTTGAAGATACCACTTAAAGATTGATAAAAGAAAAATAGATATTCCATTACCAAACAGGCATTGCCATTAATTTTATCCTAGCATGGAGCCTGCAGCTATGAAGATGCTCAGCAACCTCCTAATATCTACTAAGTGATAAAGCTCTGGAAACAAGAAAATTTACAGGTTAGACTGCTGCATAATGCATTCGGTTGGTTGAACCTACCATTTTTATTTTGGTGGGCTTTGTTCAGTGATAAATGATAATGATCAGTTATAACACATGATTGTGCAGTTGCTATTAGAAGCTAAATTTATAGTCATTTTCTTTGTTCTGGTAAGATATTAATGGGCAGCCACTCCTCTTGTATTGATGTTTTCTCTCACACTCTTTTTATCTGTTTATGCTCTTTTTGACTAAAAGTACTCTCACTAATATGTTAATATTCTTTTTGATGTTTAGTAGTTGGTTATCTAGAGAGTAGCAAATGATAGAGAAGGAAATTGTTTGCCAGCATATATAGTAACATAGTATTACTTAATGGCCTAACTTTACCATTATAGGCACACAAAGAAAATTAGCATAGAAAACTTTCACAGTTGATTTTCTGTGCTTTATATTAGGAAGTTCTTAAAAACTGATGCAGGGAGGCTCATCTGGAACTAATTGTTCACAACAAATTATTGATTTAGCAATTTCTGTAACAGGAAAAGAATAATCTTGAGGGAACAGGGATGAAGCTCTGAAAGGCCAATGGCTAAAATGACAAAAGGAGATCATACAGATGTTGGGTCCTTTTTACCTCTTCATTGTCTCATTGATTATATTTTATCTTCAGAAATTTGCAAATTTCCTTATACATAGAGTTAATTGATGTGGAGAAATGAAGTGGGGCTCAATTATACCTAATAGACTTTTGTATATTTGCAGGTGCATTATTCAGGGAGTCAGAAAATTTATCAACCAACACGGGGCCGAAGTTTCGGTCAGATGGTTTACATTTGCATATGGGAGCATTAAAGGATCGGTAAGTTAACTCTGCAAGCAACCAGGGATTCACAATAAAAGATCGGTCTCCTCTCTGGCTCTCTCCATTAAAGTTTGGTTATATTGTTTGGAGATCAGCAATTAAACTCTTTAAATGCATATATTGAGATCAGATCAATGAAACTTTTCCTGTTTAACTAAAAATCTTCATATAACTATCTGAAAGATCAAGAGGGTCATGCTTTTCTTTTTTTCTGGGGGGTTTGTCCCTCAAAGTGCATATCAAGATCAAGCCTTTTTTGGACCACCAAATCATTAGTTCACCGTGTAGCAGTATTAGGAGGAGGCTTAACTGCGTCACTTCACTAAAGTTGTGTGAAAATTAAAATGGATGATAGGACATTTGAGCCTTGTAGAGGTCCCCCCTCCTCTTCTAATTATTGCTCCTCCTCTTCCTCTTTCAATGCTAATCAAAATTTCACCAACTCTTTATATATCTTTTTCATTTCTCTCTTCCTTTTTCTTTCTTTTTGGTAATTAATTAGAGTTGTTTATTTGAAAGGGTAAATCATCATTAGACTTAATTAAAAGGCCAAACGTATGAAATACGAGCAGTTCATGCTCCACAGGGATCCTCCATGTAAAGTTTAAAAAAAAAGAAACGATAGAATTAGTGAATTATCCTAGTTTTGGAGCCAGTTTCAACCACTTGACGAAAATGATGAAAGTTAAGTCATACTATATTTGATTTCATCATTCATATGCAAAACATTATATACTCCTTTTTCATATACGGACATAATGTTCTAACATGTTGCATATCACGCATAAAATAGTCTACATTGGATCATTCTATTTGTGAGTTTATACATGTGAGTCTTTTTAACTATGTTGATGTCATTTAAAGATCTTCTTCTTTTTTTTCCTCCGCTCTATTTCTCCTTTTTTATATTGTACATTATTATACATTATACATTAAATATAGGATATGTTAATTTGTAATCAACAAATGTTTAGTTGAGTTGGGAGACTCACCCACCATCCAGGTGCGTGATGCGGGTCGGATCCGGATTAGTCAGGGCAAAACCCTGGATACCGGATGGAATACCAAAAAAAAAATAAATGTTTAGTTGAAACGACAATATGTTTTTATTATAGTAACAAAGATGAATAAAAGTTCGATCCCTAATACATATTTGTTGGTAGAGATTAAGCCGGCTCTCAATCCGAAATGAACTAAAATGAATGAATATAATTAAGTGGATGACATATATCTCTTAATTATAATAAAAAGGAAATAAGTATATTGGTTTGTAATTATAAGGTGATTTAGACGCGTGCTTAGTAGTGATCAAGTCATGCTCCTAAATTCTTAATAAAGAACATAAAGAATGGGACCCAAAAGTCTTGTCATTTGTCCTAAATTTCCCCCTAATGAAAACAGGTTAAGGAAGAGGAAGACAAGGTTGTAGACCATATCTTTTACTAATATTTTATTCGCATTAAAGGGGTTATTATAGGTCAAAAAATTCAAGCCTCATGCGCCGCTGCCCCATTGGCCGATACTACTTTTTTACACTTTGAGCCACTCTTTACCAACTCTCTTTGAGTGATTCCAATACTATACTCCTATTTTTTAAGAAAATGGGTGGTCAAATTACTGTCTTTCTTCTAATACTAAAACTGAAACTTGGAAAACCATTGATCTCCTTAAATATGAGTTCCAGCTGGTTTTACCTAAAATATCTTTTGATTTTTCAATTCTGAAAACTACTATATTGCACTTGAATCTATTTTAATGACGAATAATTGGCCCCCTTTCGACTAGGAAAGAAGAAATGAAACTGATCATGATTAAGACACTTTCGATTTCCATGGGTAGGCATAAATGAGTGTCAATCTTCGGCTCCTTCAAATCTCATGAATTAACCTATTATATGGATCGTTACAATGGGAGACGAATTTTCATCATTTGATTGGGTTTTCATCTTTCTTCAAAATATGTTATTCATAATACTAACAAGAGAGCTAACTTCGTGAAGATGAACTGGAAAGTGGAAAGGGCAATCTAAAATTCTTCTTCATAATATAAGATCTTAAACTTTGAAAAATTTACAAGAGAAAAACAAAATTAAGGTACATCATCATAAGGCTCGCGGCGCAAATCCCAATAAAGTTCCATAGAAAAAGGGCACAAAAGATAACAATGGTGGGGTCCTAAAGTTGGGTTGATTTTTGTATACACAGTTCGATCATAGTGCAGAGATTCTGGATGAACAACAAAAGTCCCCCTGTTTACATCAAATGAATCAATTTGCTTTAACAAAAATTCTTAAATATATGGTTAACTCAACTAATCAAAGTCCTGAGATGAATCAAAACCCATATACGACTTGGATATTCAGAGAAGATTAAAATCTTAGAAACCTTTCTTTTACTGCAAAGGAATAAAGTAAAAAAAATTTACTACGAGGTTAATATGAAAGTACATTGAAAACAGATAATGAACTAAAATCATCCAACCATCGATTAGTGTATCTTTGACTATAAAAAGAGATTGGAAAATAGTAATGGGTTTTGTAATTGGTATGAGCTTTTTTACTGGAAAATTGGAAGATTGAATTTGAAATGGAGGAAAACTGGAGAGAAATTTGAAAGGAGGCGGAAATTGAAGCACAATCTATGGGTATACAAAAATATAGTAAGTATTATGGATAATTATTACAAAAGTACATATTTAACAACCTTAACTACCTTAACTAATCATGCATTAACACCCACCACAAAACCCAGAGACCCCTAATGTAGTAAAGAAGGAAATGAAAGAAACCAACAAAGACAAGACAAAATGCCAAAAACAAAAACAGGATAAAAAAAAACAAAAAACCCCAAAAATTTTTATAACCAAGAGAAAAATAAAATTAAAATTTAAAATCACTGATCAAGCGCATTAGGCCCAGTACAGTAATTCACAATATGGTTCCAAACCCACTGAACCAAGTACCTCCGTCTGATCCCATTCATGTTATACGTGGCACCAGCTCTGTCGTTCAATAGCTGACCCGTGTACGACCCTCCACCTCCAGTTCCATAAATACCCTCGCATAAATCAGCTATTTCCACGGGAGCCACGGGGTCTTGTCCGGCGTACCAAGCGTTCACTAATGGGTTAGTTGCCAGCTCAGCAACCTCGTGTCCGATTACGCTTATCATCCCATCGACTCCCACGTCACCATTGGGTGACTTCATCGGTTTCAACCCCGGCATGTACTCCGGCACGGCGAAGGGGTAGGCGCAAATTCCGGGGCAGAGCTTGGCGGAGTTGCCCACCCAGGCGTATGGGAGCGTGTAGCCGACGATGGATGGGAATGTGAAGTAGTGGAACCCACAAACTTGGCCGCAAAAATCTTGGACGTACACGTCATCGGATGTGAGCAAGAGGTAGAGCCCGCTCTTGGGGTTTAACGGCAACGGCTTCGTCTTCGCCGTTACCGCGCTTTTTATCACGGACTGAATCGACAAGCGCGTGAGTGACTTCCCGTGCGAGTAAAAACGATCGTTTTTCTCTTCCCCTAACAGCACCGTACGGGAAATGTTGGCTCCCGTTTGGTCCGTGTAAAGCTGTACGGTCTTCCACCACCCGGCAACGGAAGGGTGCTTGGCATTAACGGCGGAGATTGAGTTGATGAACTCGCGGATAATCTTCTTCTGCGATTTCTGCCACCGGCCGTACCAGATTGGGTGGATGGTGATATTGGCGGTAAGGACTGGACCCATATGGTACCTCATATGGACAAACTCCGATGAGCCCTCATATTTCTTTGAGCCTCCGAACATTAAATCGGAGCTGTTGGGTTTTAGGTGAGGCCATGGACGATATCCGATGACCGGAGTTGCTATAAGCAGTGTAGCAACTGTAATGAGGCTCAAAAGCACCGAAATCCGGTGCATTTTTTTTTTGGAAAGTGGGTTTGAAGAGGGGAAAAAATGAAGGAGAGAAGAATATATCAGCACCCAAGTGTTCGTGATGGTGATTAGCGGTATATATATAGAGAGAGAGGGAATTCAAAATTTTAATTTGAAAAATATTGATATATAATAATTTGAATTTTACAATTTGGGGCTTGAGGGGTATATTGAGGGAAAAAGAAAAGAGAGGGGGTTTTAGAATTTTTATGGGGCATTGATTTGCGGGTAATGGAGGACAGATAGATTCTTTAAAGTGGGAAAGACCGAAGAGAAGGAGGGGTGGAGTGGGGCCTACAGGGGTCAGAGGTGGGGACATCATGATCATCATGATGGTGGTCGTCGTCATCTGAGTTTTTTTGATCTGATCAAAATTGGTTTTGTTACTAAATAGTAAGCGCGGGAAAATATGGAGGATGAGGGTAGTTTGGGGAAATTCGGAATAATTTTTTTATGGGGGTTTGTTTGGATATTCGAGGGACCACGGGGGTTCCCCCGTCTAGTGTCTTGGGTTGGGTCTCTTTGGCTTGGGATGTACACTTGTTGTTTATCGAGCTTCCAACCACAGATGTATCTTTGTCTATCGGTTGGCCACGTGGCCAAAATGGATCAGACCGGAAGGCCAGGTGCTGCCTGTTTTTTCTTCGCCAAAATCACTTCTTGGTTCATCTCTCTGTCTGAAAGTGGAACCTTCAAGTTCAAAAGTCACAGTCCCACCACCATCCCATATTTCCAATCTGCTTAGCAGCCAAATTATCCGGTAGCCGGTAGAGAAATTAAAAATGAAAAATCTTATTACTATTATTATTATACTTTAGTAATCCAATCTTATCTAGTTGAATTTAAGTGCTTCTTGCATAATTAACGTGTACCGCTATCGATCTTAACTATTTATATATCTAATCTTATTCGAATTAACTATTTATAACTAATCTTATTCAAATTAAGTCGGTTAATCTTATATACTACTATAATAATTTTGGATGCTTAGAATAGAATTCAAATCTTTTTTTTTATTTTAACCAAGTAAAAAAGGTTACTCGGATTACTAGTAGTAGTAGTAGTGTATGATTGGCTACTTGATAGGATGATTCAACTTGAAAAGTTTCAATGTGAGAGTAAATATATTCTCCCAAGGCCAAACAAACATACTTTAATTTTCCAAAATCGAGTGTGTATCAAAAGTAGAGACACATTGTTACTCGCATTTACCCTTTTGGCGACTTTCTTTTTTTTTTCCCCTATTTCAACTCGAAAACTGTATTCATTTTTTTTGGGTGAAAATGGAAAACTGTATTTATTTTCTTCATACATCTAAATACGCTAGCTAACTGAAAAATCATCATCATGAATGATCCTACAACTAGTTGTTGGGAGCACAATTTATGACAAAACAACCTCATTTAACTCCATGCATATGATAAGTTTTTATATGCTTTTATGATAGCTAGCTAGCTAAGTTAATGAACAAATGGAGTACTTTCATTTCCATAAATAGAAAATAAAGATTGAATTAACCCACCTTATTGTACTTTATAGGTTTTAAATCATGTGCAAGCATTTGCATATCTCATCATATAATAACATATCCACAATCTACTCTAAACTAGCCAACTATATACTATGATCACCTCTTAAGATTGAAGGAAATTGATTGTACCAATGATTTCGAGTTATGGTTGGGTTCAAATACTTTGTTCAAATTAAGCAATTTCTCGAGATCGATATCTATGAGTGAAGAAAATCATCACTTGAAGAGTTTTATACTCTAATAAATATAAGTTAGTTAACGTGCTTTAGATATAACTGTTAAAATAGATATGGATACATGTAATTTACATCCAAAGATTACTTTTGAGCACAAACAATAATGTTAATGTATATAATAATATCAATCAACTTCTTTTTTTTTTCGGGTGAATTGAAATCATTATATTTGCCAATAAATTTGAAAGGCAAAAGAGTGGAACTAAGTGCCTGTTTGATCCAGTTTAAAACTGAATTTATCTATTGAAAAAAGCTGAAATTAAGTCAAATGGAAAATTCAGAAGTGCTTTTCAAAAGTGCTTTTCAATTATTTTTGAACTAAAAACCAAAAATTTTAAATTGAAATTTTTTCCAAAAACCCTTTTAAGAAAAATTTTAAGTCAAACCAAACCAGTCCTGAGAATGGCTCCCAAGTCCCAACCGTAGCTGGGTTTAGCCACGTTGGCAATTTATTTAATCCATATAAATCTTTCAACTCTTATCTAACTTTACAATAATGTCCCCGTTTTGGCCTTTTGCTCTGTTTATTTGTCGATGGGACCCCATTTTATGTCTTCTTATTGCAGGACAATGAACCCTTAAAACAAAGGGTATTCATGAACTTTCACAGCTTAATTGAGTGATCTTGGTTTACATTGACAAAGAGGGAAAAAGGCCAAAATAGCGAGAAAAAATAGATAAAAATATACTATAAATAATAATGAAAAAAAAAAAAAGCGTCCATGGATAAAACTAGTACTAATAGATAGATAGCGAGTATAATGTTTTCAAACAACGCTATCAGCCTATCACGTCGACGATGTTCCATGGCTGCAGCCTTTTTAAGAACCGGGACCCCTCCATGTCTGGTTTTACAACCAAAATCAGATGTTAGAAAGTAATCAAAAACCAAATGATGTCCATACCAAAAACTGGTTTAAGGTTTAATTGGAGAATCTAAGCCCATCAATGGAGATGATAGCTAAGCTTGCTTTCATCCTCTTTTTTCTTTCTTTTTTGGGATTTGCATGGTTGGATTACACAATAAAAAAGTCATAGTAATATTATTATATCTTCAAGAGAGTATTAATTAAGGCTAAAAATGGCTTGATTTCGATTACAAATTAATCATGCTTATATATAAAAAAGCATCATTAAATTATTTATATGATTAAGTGCTCTTTTTCACTTTCCCCCTACTTTAATTTCCCAAGCATGGATTGGGGCAACTCTTTTAAATCCGTATAGTATAGTACATTCACGTGAGTAGATGACAAGGATCCATGGGCAGAGGAGAAAATATATATGCACTATACATACATGCTGTCTATGCAACATCACCTAACTTGAAGTTTTAACATTTAAGACTAGGGCACAATTAGTATTTGATTGAATGTAATTTAATTGTAATTAAACTTTTTTTGTCTTATAAAATTAAATGTCAAAACTTCATCTCTCTTATATCACTTCTTTCGTATATACTATAGAATATTAATAGCTCTTGACAAGCTTCTAAGAGGTATATTATCCGTTAAAGTTTATCACTAATTCAGTTCAAGATGTATCGTTCACTCTAAGGTAAAGTTATTGAAAATATAACTATAACTCGATACTTTATTTAAAAGAAACAAATATTTATCTATTTTGAATCAACTATATATGAATTGTAATATTTCAACTTTTGTTCTAGTGTTTTTCTTCTCCACTTTTTTCTTTGGAGTACTATTAATTGGAAGAAAAATGCAAACTACTTGACAAATGGTGGATACTATAGTTGGAGTAACATAGTGCACTGCAAATGCAAAGAAAATGGAATTTGCACCCCAAAATAAGTAGAAAAATGATGATTGGTGTCTAAAAGACTAAAACACAGAGAGGTAGTGGCAGCAAAGAAGGATTGGATTTTGGGGGTTGCTACTTGCTTTGCTTCTTCTTGCAGCTTAATCACAGGAGTAATTTGCGCGGCTCCTAATTATGACAAGTGGACAAGAAAAAAAGATGAAGCAGCCAGTAGCAATCGCCCAGCTCAGCTCGAGAGCGACTCTACCCTGGGCTCCACAATTAACAAGTGAACCAATCAAATTACTGTATGTGGACCCCACCTCGTTGAATGTGATGTCACCTTCCCCGCCCTTTACACGCGTGCCCTCGACTGACACCCCTCACGCGCGTATATTTATATGTATCGGCTGCTAGCGAGACAGCATTGCGGAAACTTTGGGGTGTTTGTGGGCGATTTGGGGTGTCTGCCCTTCGTGACTGTCATACGTTCGGGCGTAAGCGCGTTTCAAGCACGCCCCAAAAGTTCAGTTTTTTATGAGAGTTTTTTTGAGGTTTAATTTGGAGTTTTGAGGGCTGCTTGCTTGCTTCATTTTCATGTACAGTTCATATTTTGCTGTTAAATTTCTGTCGCATTTTAATGGAGATAATGATTTATATATATAAACCCATTCCTGAGTACGTCTTATTTAGCTATTTCTATCGGCCAGCTATCCCTTTTTTTCTTTCATTTTCTAGCCAGAAGAAAAGCAGTTAGTTTTGTACTAACATTTCGATTTCGATTTGTCTAGAAATTATGAAGTTTAATGAATTTTCATGATCATAGTAAAAGGACCGGACAAGAAAATTCAACTGTGTCTAATATTTCAACATTTTATGCCTTAGTACAATTATTTCATCTCCGTACATAATATACAAAATGGTTTCTTTCTTTTCTACCTATGAAAAAATGTATATACTTATAGTTTTATTATTTCAATAATCATTTGTTAATTTGTTAAAATGGCAAAGTTTTGGATTTGTGATAAAAGACACTCAACTCCAAATTTTTACGAACCCCTTAAATTTTCAACAGGATTGACGGTTTATTCTCACTTTATAATATATAGATAGATGAGATAATTTGTCTTACTCCTAAACCTTTTGTTAAAACAAATCCATTCGTGCGGTAAATTATAATTAAATTGCGCTATTTATCTGCGAAATACATTGGCAATATTTTACCTTGCTACATAGATACATTGCTTAATTACACATTTGTTGTATTGAGATTTGAGAATAATATATATGTATATAATTAGGTCAAATATATATAGGCCTATAAAAGAGAAGGAAGATTAATCAAATTCGAGTACATGAAAAAAATATATATATATATATATATGCATACATTTTAAAACAAATTATATATGATCATTTATAACTAATATAAGAAACATCCTAATTATATACTATATGAATATGATATACAAGAATTGAACTAGTGATCATATATATATATTGATATGTATATATGATGAATTGTAGCCACAATTCAAACTGGTTTGAAATCGAGAAAACACAATTAAGTTCATGAGTTGCATGCCTCCGGAAATGGCTCCATCAAAAAGAAACTGTACCTTTAATTCTCTGTTCATAAATGATTAAAAGGGGCATTGACTCCTATCCACACTATTCTTCAAACACACATTAAATGAGAATTATGCATATATAGCTAGCAACAGCAAGATCCTTGGAGCTGGAGACTCGAGAGAGGGAGAGGGCTCTCTTTTTCGATCTCTTCTTTTTTCCTTTTCAATAATTTCCTTTTTTCATGTAGAAAATAATAATTATTAATTAATTAAGTACTGTAGACAGAGAAGGAAATGTCTATGTAGTAGGTGGGAGAAATCTACGGAGGTTTCCTTTAAGCTGTCATCTACACAGAAGAGTTGAAGGGTTTTGAGAGGGACCCGAGAGAGTTTGATATTTTTTTTTTTTAATTTTACACCATATATATTAACTTATTACTGGCAGTGTGAAAGATAAAAGGGGGAAAAAGAAGAAAAAATAACTCTCAAAATGTTGATTTGTTGGGTGTAGTTTTCAGCTTTATTTCACGTGCTTTTTGGTAGAAATTTGGTTGGTCATACCGTACTATATATAAAATAAAAAATATAGTAAGATTTTGATAACCATGCATATAAAAATAATTCTACTAATCAATATACTTGGTAGGGTCTTTGTGTGTGTGTATATATATATATATATAATATAGTGTAATAAAAATAATTACTTGTCTATTTCATATGGGGGGCCTTCTATAAATATCTAAATTTAGTTAAAACAAACTTCTTGTATACAATTAAAAGGAAATGTATTCTGTTTTCAACCCTATGTATAGTTTTATTCAATTCGCAAAGTACAAAGTAGGAGCTTAGAGGGAAATTTCCAATGGAAATTTTTTGACTATTTGTTATTACATGTCTTTATCTCCTTCTTTTTCAATGCTTTACATTAATGGAAAAGTCTTTTCCATAAAATCATTTTGAGTAGCATATGCATGGAGTGTGATAGCACGTATATATAATATAACTCTCAATATATATATATTTTTTTAACCAACAAGGATTGGATCAAGTGGTAAGTGGCTTGTTTCAGTTTAAGTAGGTCTCGGGTTCGAGACCTTGCGTATGCAGCTGCCCCTGTTGGGAGACTCACCCACCATAATCAGGTGTGCGATGTAGGGTCGGATCCGAATTAGTTAGGGCAAAGCCTTGAATACCGGATGGGATAAAAAAAAATACTCCTACCAAAAAAAAGAATTTTTTTGGTGAAAAAAATTCTCAACTTTTCAAACCATGTAATGACATTTATGTTTAAGCATTTTATAATAAGACCGTGAATATACAGTATGTATATACATCCAGAATGTATATCCACATTAAATCATTAAATTGACAGTTGAAAATTAATGGTTTTGATTTTCTTTTTGCCCCATCAGCCATAATTATCATCAAGTGCTATGAATTATATATGAAGGTTCACTTGTGGGAATTCATTATATATGTACAGACTACTATAGGTAAAGGCTGATAATAAATGATTTAAGAAGACAGAAACTTCATAGCTGGGAACTCAATTACTCAATCGCTTATATATAGTGATTTCAACTGATTTTTTGTATTGATTGAAGCCATTGATTATGGAAATTTCCCTTTCAATTCCCAGGAGCTAATTAAAAGTTATATCATTATATGTAGCCATGGCCATATATAGCTTAGCATTTTGCTGGTCTTTTTTTTCGAATGCCTTCATTAATCTTTTGTGTTTGCTAGCTTCATTCCGAAGCCAAAATGATTAATGATTCAGATATTTTCTTTTTTGATGGAATTCTGCAGATTTTTTCACGACGCTCTTATCCATCTATCTATAGTTTCTTTATTGGAAACCACGTTAAAGGGTTAAAAAGGAAAGACAGAAAAAATTAATTTTGTTGTACTATGATTTAGTAATAAAAAGCTTGGCCGAAAAATGATGCTTGTTGTCTTGTTGACGTGAATGATGGTAGAAATTAGTAATCATTGTGAATGAAAAAAAAAAAAGAACCGAAAGATAATCTATAAAATCAAAGATTTTCCGGGATTTATAGTTTAAACTTTAACATGTATATATAGACAAAAACAAAAGTTTTGGGTATCTCATAATTAACTTGAAATGAATCATTATCAGAAAAAAAAAATTCAACACTTTTTCTTGTGAAAATGATGTTGTTAAATAAATGTGATTGGAAATTATGCTTATCATGAAACTATATAGTAAGGTTTTTTTGGTTTAATGTTTTTTTTTGTTTAATTTATGGTAATTTGACTAGCAAGATTCGACTCTCAATCATCTTTTTTTGCCTAAGTTTTCCATGATATGATTTTTAGGTAAGATTGTTCACCGGAATTCGTGTAATTAACAAAGTATCTTTTCCTTGTTTTTAGTAATTCAAAAGCAAAGTGAATTTTGATCTTTATTTTTCACTAACTTAAAAGTCCATCTCACTTTGTATATGAAATTTCATATATGATCATATATATATATATACATATTTGACTTGTGTATATGATAAAGTTGTGAAATAGTACATATAAAAGAATTAAAAAAAAATGTATCATTAAGTTTCTTAATAAATTTTATCTTGTTGGTAGTGGTTGGTTCAAGTGGTTTGACACTTGTTCCCCTTAAACAAGGTCTCGAGTTTGAGTCTTATAAATGAAGAAAATCATTATTAAAAAAATTTTACCTCATAATAGGCCAATCCAACTCGAACAAAATTAACTTACAAGTACACCAAATAAATTTTATCTTGTCTTGACTAATGTTAAGTCGATAAATCTCATTTCCCATATAATTTAATAATAATAAAAAAAACAAGCCGCCAATAATCACGTGATTTGTTTTGCGTGTAATAAACTAACTATCACATGCTCAATTATAACCATAATGAAAATTTGATAATAGATTCACCAAAATTAAAAATAAAAATCTGATACTTGAAAAACCATTAAAGTGGAAAATAGTGTAAAAGAATGGAAATCAGAAGATAAGCATTGAAAAAAGAGGCAATAGTGCAAGATGTGATATATAGCACAGTATTAACTTGTTGAACATTGGTATTATCATTTTTTTTTCTATCCATTAAATGTTACCTTAGTCAAAATCAGAATTCGGCCCACTCATGGCAGAAATTGGAGACATATTATTTTATAAAATTGACAATTGCTACAAGGTAAAAGCAAGAGCCTATGATTTATTCAGACATAAGGTTATAAATTTAGGGATTAGGATGGTCCAAGGTAGGTTTTTTAGACAACTACTATTCCTTATTTTTTTCCTTGTGCACATATGCAAATACATTAAGCTTTGCCTACTTTAGTCTATTTCTCATTTAATTCAGAGCTTCAATTTTCTTTTCACCTTGACTAATGTTAATTTCCAATTATTTTTTTTAAAATAACCCAACAACTTTTCAGGACATTGCATGTAACTTTAACTGTTTTTCCCATTTTTCTTTAAATGCAAAATGGGGAAGAAGTAGCCAAATTTAGCCCTTCAAGTTACCATTTTTTTGCATACAAGCAAAGAAATTTTAAATACTTTAACTGGCAAAATGACAGGGCATTGATTGATTTTCAATAGGGAAATTGATAGATCAAAGTCTTTATCTTACCCAATGCCCATGCCCATACTCAAAAGATATCAAACATAAATCAAATACCTTTTCTAGCTCCTTCAACTATGGCCCGGCTTTCATAATTATATCATCAGTTGCCTGTTTTCTTTTTGGACATTCCTTTGCATATTCGTATACGTTTTAAAAAGTACTGCTTCTAAATAAATTTTGCAATGTTGTAAATTGTAATTAAATTGGAATTACATTACATATTCTGGAAAAAGAAATGGAATTACTTTTATTTCATTCTCTCTTTATTCTTTTTTTCTGTTGGGCTGAAAGACAGATTAATAGAAATGGGCCATAAGTTATATGCTTAACTGAAACCCAATTCTTAAACGACCTAGCTCAAAGCCCATAAAATCGTTTTGCTTATTTTATCTCTCTCAAAATTAAGGTCATGGGCTGGCAAAAAGAAAAAATGGGGTCATGGACGCATGGGCTATACCATTTCATAGATCTTGAAAAATATTAGAGTTTGATTTCCCTGACCCAAATGGGAACAACTGGAAATGGTTTCCTCGATAGTTACCTTTCTCGGTGTCTCGATATTACATTCAAGTCTCTCGACTGCTCGCCACTTTTAGCTCATATGCGAACAATAATCCCGTCTCCTTTAACGCTTTTGCTAGGCAATAAAGTCATACAGCACTATTCATAAGCTAATCGAACTCGATTCGAAGAAAATTCGAATTCGATTCGGATATTGTTGAGTTGAGTTTGAGCTCGAGTATCGAATCGAACCGGGCTCGAATTCAATAATACTTAATTTGGTACTCGTCGAGCTACTTGATATAAATATATATATGCATAATACTATTTATTTAATTAAAAAATTAACTATATATACCTGTCGAGCTCGAACTCGAATTTCAGCTAAAAATATTTTTTTAAAATTTTTTAATTAAGTATCGAGCTTGTCGAGTCGAACTCATGTAGCTTGATACTCGATTCGAGACGAACTCGAACTCGATAATCAAAACTCTCGAGTAGCTCACTACTCGACTCGATTACACCCCTACTCTCTACTTATTCACAACTTGATGAACACAACTTTCTCCTAAAGAGTATATACAAATATTTTTTTTATAAAATCAAATTCATAAAATAAAAATAAAGTCGCATATGGTTTTGGATTTTTTTTTCGGTCCAACTACACCCAAAATTTAGTTTATAGTACTTTTATGTGATTTAAATGAACTTATATTTACTAGTAAACAAAAGTTGTCAAAAAAAGTACTGCTTCTAAATAAATTTTTTGCATTGTTGTAATTAAATTGGAATTACATTACATATTCAGAAAAAGAACTGGAATTACTTTTCTATTATATTATCCTTTTCTTGTTGGGCTGAAAGACAATATTCATTTCTTCTATCAGCAACTAAAGCATAAAAAACAAAAGACCAAGTTTTAAACTTTCCATCTTTGAAACCTACTGGTTAACATACCCCAAAAAACTTTCCTAATATAATATATATATCAACACTTAAATTGATTTTCTTATCATTCGAATGCCCATTGGTTCTCCTTCCTAACCTCCGCTTCTTCCTCAGGGGTGAAATCATTCTTGATGTTGAAGGTCTTACGAATATCCTCAACTGACTTTCCCTTGATCATGTCCGCAACTGTCTGGCGAGTCAAGTCCAACAATCCCTTGATGTTCAGATAGTTGGCAGCCATGATTAGGTCGAAAAGGGTATTCTGGTCAACCTGCACAAATGCACTATCCCAAGCTTTCATGTCATCCTCGGCCTTCTTTTCCGTTTCCTTGTCGGAAGCGGCAGCTTCGACATGTTTCTTACAGTATTCAAGGACCTTGGATAGGATGTTGCTGGTGACGTTGGGGAGAGGAATCTCCGTGTCGGCGCAATCGTCTTCGATCATGTGCTTTATCGTCTGCGACTCCACCGCCACCGCTTCCTCCACCTCGAATGTCTCTCCGTCGGAGCTCTTCAACATAATCTTCTTCGTAGTCGACGCCATTGTTTCAATTTTTCTCAGAGAGCGAAAATAAAATATATTAAACTACGATGATTGAAATTGTAGGGAAGAAGTGACGGTATTTATATAAGGATTTAGATGGATTTCCTAATTCTAGTTGGACTTGGATTTCCTTCTCCGAAAAGGTTTTTTGAAAGACAAATTAATATAAATGGGCTATACCTTATAATATGCTTAATCCAAGCCCAATTCTTAGATTAAGCATATAAGGTATACCATTTCTATGAATTGGGCTTGAAAAGTATTTAGAGTTTAATTTTCAAATTGTAGGCCTAACCATTCCATATCAACATCTCTGGCCCATACATTAGTCCATATCTTTGTCATCACGTTTATTAGCAACAGCTACTAATAATATTCACAAAGTATTTTCAGCAATGTGGGAAAAATGTCTTTGTTAGTTCCTGTTCCTTTAATTTGGATTTGGAAGTGATCATGCCGCTAAGCCAATGATGCATTAAAAGTTCAAACTTTAAAGTAGTACTCCAGATTTCCATAAGCTAAAAAAGGAAATGCTGGGTATCAAAAAAGGCACGTCCACGTGAAGTGGGCCAGTAATCAAGGAGTCGACAATAGACTAATACTCCCTCCGTCCCCTAATATATGTCCACTTTTAGAAAGATTTTTTGTCTTTATTTAGTGTCCACTTTTGACTATTAAAGGTGAGTTTTACTTATATATCCCTAATCAATACACCATTTTCTCGACTATCTTGAATGCAAACTCATCAAATAAGCTAATCACCATTTAGTATATTGGAAGAAGAAAGAAATAATTATAAAGTAGAACTCTTAATTCAAGGAAAGAGAAAAGCTAAAAATGAAAGAAACTACCAAATTTCTGTAGAATTTAAATTTACTATTTTTTTTTTGTGTTTGAGATATAGTTAAAAAAGACATCTAAAAGGGGACAGAGGGAGTACAAATTTCAAGGACTTAATTATAATTTGTCCTCTAACTCTCATAACTCTTAATTAATCTCAAGGGTCATGAGTCATGACCCTTCGTTATTTCTAAAGACATGTTAGTACTAGTTGCAAACTTGTATCAAAACATGCAAAATATAGACAAGGGGGAAAAGATGGTCATCGGAATTAACAACTTTGTCTTGTATTTTCAACAATATATGCAAAATTATTAAATAATGGAGCTAGCTATATTCCATAACAAGGGGAAAATATGATTGCATTGTGTCGTAACGTGCAAATCATGAGACTTGAGCGCTAGACGCATTTGAAAAGGAGTCGCCATCAATCTTTTTTATCTAGGTGTGATTGGCCACCTAATTTTGATTAACCATTTTAATGTGTTCTTAATGTTGAATTAAGTTCATTAATAATGATTAACCATTAGTCTTCATCACCAAATTTTGGGTTCGGGAGTTCGATTACGTGTAGGGAAGGTATTAGCACCCCTACAACGCTTGTCAAAAAGACAGTACCATTTAACTAAACATTAACCTTTTAGCCTTAATCATCACTTTAAATCCTTTAAATTCATGATTGTCCATTTTACCTCTTCAATTAATATTGTCTTCAATTTCCTCACATTTTGACAAAAATTTTGAGACAATTATCCTCAGGAATATTCAAGAAATTTTAAATTTCTCGAAGAGGCTCCGTCGTCGGAATTTAAATTGTTACCCTTATTTTGATATACTTCTTAAATGTTTATATTGATTGAATTAAATGATTGATTACAAAGTTACAAGGAACTACCACTTGTACATCCCTTGGATTATTCTTATTTATAGATTGATTACAATTCAATTATTTTATTTTTGATGATTACTTTTAAATTTTTATTATTATTATATGATCTCCCACAAATTGGCAAGACTTGAAAAATATTTATTTTAATAGTTAAATTTTCCATATTAACAATTTTATTTAATTTTATTTATTTTATTTCCTTTTTTAATATCTTCTAAATCTCCCGCAATATGGCAAGATTTAGAAAATATTCTCTTAAAATTAATTATCAAAATTTTATCATTATTTTAGATGAAACCCTAAATATGTGAAATCCCCAAATTCCCCACAAGATTGGCAGACTTTGACGGATTTATCTAACCTAATCTAATGCATATGATTTTGAAATAGAATTATAAAAGTTTTAAGAAAATGATTTTGCCGTTCACAGTTTATACTCATGCGGGCCAGGAGTAAATTTTGATATTTTTGATATTTTGATAAGTGACAAGAAAACAATTTTGATTTTGGAATTTTTGACTAGGTTAGGGTCTTATCTCAAACTTGATAAAAATGAACAACAATTATAGCATATATAAATTAAAACATGATGCGCATGTATCTTAACAGATTTAAATCAAAGATCAAATTATAATAAATCATGGACTATAGATAGGCGAATCAATCCAGAAATTAAACTATGGGGCTTATAACATAAAAAGGGGCCAAAATAAATAACATACCAAGAAAGAGCTTGAAACAATAGATTTTACCAAACTGACAAATCAATTCAATTGACTTTGCACGTGGAAACCACAACAGGCCATTTGCCTATCTCTTTTATGCTTTCCTTCACGCACCTATTCTCCTTTGTATTTCCTTCTCAAATCTAAGCATCCAATCATCTCACCATTATAATTTTGCAATCAACACGTACGAGAGCCAAGGAACTTCAAAGAAACCTAATTGTTTTTATGCGGCTGTGAGCTATTTTTTTTTTCTCGCCTGGCTCTGTGTGTATGTGTCCCTATCCTCTAGGGTTAGGAAAAGAGAGCCTTTATATAGTGCTAAATTCTTTGGGAGCAAGTAAGGGGAGGAAACTACCAGGAAATTTCCAACACAGACTTATTTAACATGTGCTATAATTATTAACTTGACCCACTTAACTAGCCCAAATGAATAATTACTAAAGCCCAAACACAACCCAATAAATTTAACCCAAACCTTAGCAGGCCACATCACTGAACTTAAACCAAAACCAAACCTAGACTTAGCCTAATTTAAAATTTCGGTGTCTACACATTGCTTCAAATACCCAGCTGGGTACTCAAACATTATGCAAAGCACTATAACCATTTCTTGCTTATTATTCCCCTTGCCTCTCAAGAGCTATCAAATCTCGCCCTATATATATATATCTTTCCACCCATAACTTACTAATTAAGAAGAGATGCACCATTCAAAGCTGGTCTTGCAATACCCAAGGCTACTCCTACACATATATGATCGTGTCCGTTTGGAGAGATCGTTTCCTCACTCTTCCATTCAAGGATATTCGGTAATTGAAATCCCTTTATTTTTCACTTATATCATATATGCATATGATTATATATATACGTTATATTAACAGCATATTTACGACTCTTTTGTTTGTAGGAACTTGAATCTTGCTCTCGACATGTGTGGAAGTTCTTAGAGGAATGGTGATCAATGAGTTCTTCAAGTACTGATCCACTAGAGAACATATTTATGATTAATTTCCTATATATTGTTTGGACTTTCATATCACTTTGAGTGGAAATGAAAATCAACAGAGTCATCTTTTCATCATACTGCATAATAAATTAACTAATTATGGATAAGAAGGAGTCAAGGACTATGACTTACACACAACTGCAATCATATTTCAAGTCGAAAAATGATTGCAGTTGTTTAATTAGTTTAGGCAGTGTGATGAAAAGATGACTTAGTTGATTTTCAATTTCACTCTCAAAATGATATGAAAGTCCCAAAGGATATAGGGAATTAATCGTAAATATAAACGTTCTCACAAATCGTAAATATCATACATATATATGCACAAAATCGACCAATCCCATCCATCATCCAATTCTATCCAGGCACCCCAAAGTTATATTTATTGTTTTGTTTAACTTATATATATATATATATATATGTGTGTGTGTGTGTGTGTGTGTAAGTGTATATATAGTTTTGTGTTTGTTTGTCTGTGGATATTAATAGGGTTATTGAGCGGATTCAAATTTTGGAGGCGGAGGAGGAGAGGGGACAAATATCTGGAAGGGATGTGTATATATATATATATATATGAAGGAACATGGTGTTTCAAGGGAGGAAGCGATTAAAGTCTATAAAGAAAGAAATCGAAGATGCATGGAAGCTGATTAATGAGGGTTTGATTGATGAGGCCAACGCCTGATGCAAGGCGGTTTCTCTCGCTAGCTTACAACTTTGGATGCCAAGGGGATGTATTTTACAAAAGGAAGATGACGGATTGTAAAGGCCACAGAGAAAACTTTCAAACATCTAGTATAACCAAGCTCTTTATTGATCCAATTCCCCTTGAAAAATAGGAGTATGCCTACTTCTATCCACGTTCAGTTTGTTTGGTCATGATGGAAATGCACTATTAAAAGCTTTTTTTCTTTGTTTGGTGAACATTATCGTAGCTTATCAACTGATCTAGCATATTTTTAATAAAGGGAAAAGCTACCTATGCTATATATATATACACTTTTAGTTCTTTAATAAATTTCTTTTACCTTTCTTTTTAAAAAAGAAGGATTCCTTGTATATATTATTATTATCATTTTGATATTGAATAATAAGGCCGTTTATAATTTATGAAATCTTATTTATATATTATATATTATTTATTAAAGTTATCCAAGAATTTTATTAAATTAATGACTTTCTATCTTTTTTTCGCCAAAAAAAAAACTCCTTAATTCCTGTGTGACTATTGAAATTTTAAAACCTGACGCGAATAGGAATAATATCTAGTTATAATCAATAATAATGCACGCCAAATAGTAGGGTGTACTATTATGTAATTTAAGAAATCTCTTATATCGAGAACGAGTTCTTTTTTTTTAAACAAGTTATAACTTTGTTTGAATCGGGTTGACACCTCTAAGCTCTCCTAATAATGTTTATCTCTGTTTGCAAGATTCAAATCCTAGATTTTTCTCAAGGAAAACAAGTGTCTAATCAGTTGAACCAACCAGTTGTTTTGTTTTGTTTTTTTTTTTGCCAGAAACCAATTGTTGATAATAACTGTGTTTTTATTTGTTCATCAACTGCTAACAACTCAAGCCCAAGCCCAATTCTCAAACGACCTAAGCTCATCAAGCCCATATAATTATTTTGTTTCTTTTTGTGTCTCTCTCGGCACTGTGGTCAGCAGTTGAGCCCAATAACAATTACATAGTTAGAATCCAAATTGTTTAGATTGAGGCCCGAGGAGATCATGTAGGCCAGGGGGCTGAACTTTTTATTTATTTATTATAGGTTCAAGAAGAACAAGGAAAGATACACATGTTATTGCATGGTACAGCTCCAAATTGGATAGTCGTGCAACAGGAATGGCAACAAGTGGTTCGGTTTTCTTCAGAGCTATTCCAAATGTCGACTCCTCCACATCAGGCTTTGTAAATTGAATTTAGTAAGGGAAGGAAAAAGATCAGAAATGTTTGGTTTTCCTAACAATTCTAACCGCCTAAACTGATCAATCCCGAGCCTGCCTCGTTCGTCTCCGTGTAGTGAACCACCCCATAGCAAGATTGGTAAGGAACATTTTGGTCACCAATTTCAGCAGGTGAGCCACTTTTCCCGTGAATATATCTCACCATTGCTCGAACCTCTCGTCGACGCAGCGCATAGGAAGCATCAAGGCTATAGTGTTGCTCATCACTTCACGAACAACAATCCTCCACAGCTTACGCCATTCGGGGCAATGAACCACTCGGCAACGGCTAGACCGCTAGAGCCGCCAGTAGCAAAAGAGTTGCTGCTGCTCTGATGAGATTTTCCATGCTTGACTAATTACTACCTAGTAACACCTCTAGCATCTTAAATTGTCTTTATTATTATCATTATTATTATTGATTATTGATTGGTAGTTTTTCAAATCTATTGGCTTAATGGATTGATATATATTGAGTTATTGACTTGACTAGACAATATATTTTAGATCAATGGTTCATTGAATACGATCCCTCCATTCAAATTTATTAATTCAATTGCTGCCCTGGCCTTTCCATGCATGTCTCCTTCTCGAGAATTCCAATTTTGGCCTTGAACGCAAGCTTGACCCTGATGACGTGTTTGACGTGGGTGGTCAAAACAGACAAAGTGAGACCAATTAATCAGAATCACGCCGGCATAGAAAAAGACAGGTCGTCAAATTTTGGAATTTGGACTTGCAGTGCACATTCTTCTAAGTAGAGTGGCCAAAATCAGGGGCGGAGGGAAGGGGGGCTGGCAGTGGCAGGGGCCATGGCCCCCCCTTTAGCTAGCTTTTTTTTTTCCAGCCCCTTTAGCTCTTGAAATGCTTGGTAATGGTAAGAGAAAAATGGTAATATTTGAAGTTGGCCCCCCTACTTTTCATACATGTCTCTTCACTTCTATACAATTTGGTATATTTGTAGTAGATTTATATATTTATTGTCTTTATTTTATACATCAATTCATTTAAAATCCTTCCACTTTTATCCTAAATTATAGTTATGAAAGTAAAATTTATAAGTAAATTGATCTTTTACATTTAAATCCTTACTTTCTTTAATTTAATTTGGTTCAATCTATTTAACTATTCATTATTTACAATTGTTTACTTAAATACAAAATTTTCTTTCTTTATTAATCAACTACTTATATGATGGAAAAATAATTCAAGAAATCTACTTTTTACAATTTTTCTTATTTATACACAAAGTGAATTATCTCCATTCAAAATTTAAAATTAATTACTAGTTAAAGAACTATGCATAACTCCAATTTTACTTTGATATTATGTATAGTTTTATCATGACTATTAATAATGTTTGTATACCGGTCATCCGCCCCCATAATAAAATTCCTGGCTTTGCCCCTGGTCAAAATGGAGAGTTTTTAAGTACATTGACCAAAATGAACATTCCATGGAAGTACAGGGAGCAACTGTATACTTTAACCATAGAGATTATTGAACATAAAAAATATCATTGAAATTAACACCTTTGTAATATACTATTTCTTTTTTGGGAGAATTTAAAAAAAGCAATGCATCATAACTATTTTTAATTGCTACCATAAAAGATTTTAAAGCTTGTTCCAGCTTAAGCATATCTCAAATTCGAGACCCTGCGTATGTAGTTGCCTCGAAAATTTTTAATCATCAAAAAGGAAATTAAAGATTTATTAATTACTCATCAACACGGGGTTGGATCAAATCGTAAGTGACTTGTTACAGTTTAGGCAGGTCTCAAGTTAGTCCCCAAGGCAGGGGCAGATCCGGGAATGTATATAGTGGGGGTACACAACATACTATAGTATTAACTATATATAAAAAATAAAAAAAATCATCTTTAAAAAATTTAATGAAACATAGAAAATTTTAATGAAAATATAAAAAAAACCTCTACGGGTTTTCATAATTTTAAATTTAATTGAGTCAATTTATTCTCATTATGAATACTACAAAACATAAGAAAGGGAAACAAAAAGGTAGATGACCAACATGAGATTAATTGAGGTGGTAAGTAGTCTGACCCCGACAAAAGCGAAAACATAAGTTAAAACTCTTGAAGCACATAAGTTAGATGTCTAAAAGCGCATTTCTTAGGAGGGCCTTTCATGCTCCTAATCTAAAAGTGATTGGTCTCATACTCTCAGTCCATGATCGGAGATCATTTTGGTTAAACAAATATAAAAGGGTATAGAAGGCATATAAGAGCCGGGAAAGGAGCGTAGAATTAGCTATGACTTGTAAAGGATAAAAAAGAAATTTTAAAATATAAAAGAACAAAAGATACAGGTGAAAAGTGAGATTAGTCAGAGAAAATAATTATTGTGTTTGGAGTTGATGTGTAAATTATTTAACTTTTACTATACTTTTTGGATTATCATATTTAGTGGGGGCACGATTACAGAATTAAAATACCTTAAATGTATTTTTAATACATCTCAAACGGACTGAATGATTTGAATGGGGGCATGTGCCCCCATACTACCTTCGTCCCTGCCCCAAGGGGACAGCCAGTGGTTAAGAGTTTGTGCTTCCAATAGGAGGTCTCAGGTTTAAGGCTACCTCCCTTTTTGTGTAGCCTATCATTTAATTTCATGTTCATATGTAGTAAAAAAAAAAAATCAGGTGTGTGACGTGAGTCGAATCCGGATTAGTTAAAGTAAAATACTGAATACCAGATGAGATAAAGAAAAAAAAAGTTTTATTAATTAGTCATGAGAAGTAGCAATAGTATTATAACAAAATATTAATATAACCATTTATTATTCTTTTTTTTTCCTTTCCATTTTCTTTCTTCCGTGATCTTTGTGCTTCTCCTTGTTCTCCCTGCAACTTAATTTCCTAGATGGACTAAAATCTAAATTATATATGTATATGTACACTATTTATTTGGGAAACCAATATCAGATCAGTTATGGTCTTATGGGTCTGCTAATTATCTCATCTCATCTTTTCTTTTTCCACAATCAGAGTTTCTTAAAGGCAAACTTTATGGAGTATTTCTTAAATTGATTGTAAACGAAAAATTTTTGCACTTTTTTTATACCGAAAATTTCTTGCATCTAATAGTTTTCTTCATAAAAAATGATTATGATCTGACAAATTTTTACACGACAAACAAACATTTACCCTATAAATCCTAATTCAGAGAAGCAAAACAGTCTAAACCATGTCTTTCTTGATTTCTCATAGACAATTGGCTCTCTATACGGGAAAATACTACAACATCATAGACTATTTGAAGGCTATATATAATTTGTTCAATTGGTTTGAATACTAAATGGTCTAAATACTAAATAGAGTCAAGCAGATCTAATTTGATTTGAATTGGGATAAAAAATATTGGGAATTTGTTTTTTTCAATTGGCGGCATAATTGCATTTTTTCTTTCTCATTCTCTCCTCTTATTGTTCCTTCCTTTGAATTTTTGGTTATTTAAATAGAAAGGC
>AWUE01015387.1:0-158998 GCA_001974825.2 Corchorus olitorius
ATATATATTATGAGTATTTTAATCAAAAATTGAGGAAAACTTTTTGCAAAATTTTAGCTGAAATTGTGTACTAACCATTACGGTTTTTGACTAAAAACGCGTTTCGAGGCCCCGGCTTAATTTTGCATGATTTTTGGCGCCGAGACTCCTTGAAATATCTATATTCATCTAATCAAATCACAGCCACATTGCATTTAAGGATTTGTTTTTACGAGCATCTGAATCTTGATTCGATTTAATTAGAAATTAATTTTAGATATGAAAAACGATATTAAAAGCGAGAAAAGTCCTCCAATCTTTTTGGCTTTAAATTAATTCAGAAAAATATGAAAAATGGTATTAAAAGCGAGAAAAGTCCTTCAATACATTGGAGGAAAAACAATAGAAAAATCCCCGGACTAAGGATTTGTTTTTACGAGTATCTAAAACTTGTTTCGATTTAATCAGAAATTAATTTGGAAATAAAATAGAAAAAACGATATTAGAAGCGTTAAAAAGGATTTCAATTTTTTTGGAATTGAATTATATATTTTTCTTGAGTATTTTCTCTAGAAATTGAGGAAAAATCTTTCGGGTCAATTTTTGCAAAATTTTAGCCGAAATCGTGTACGTTACGATTTTTGGCTAAAAACGCGTTCCGGAGCCCAGTTCAGTTTCACATGATTTTTTGTGCCAAGACTCCTTGAAATATCTATATTCATCTAACGAAATATCAACCATATTGGATTTAAGGATTTGTTTTTACGAACATCTGAATCTTGTTTCTATTTAAGAAATTAATTCGGAAAAAAAACTATATTAAAAGCCCTTCAATTAATCTTTTTGATGTTGAATTATATATTTTTTATGATTATTTTAGCCAAAAATTGAGGAAATATCTTTCGGGTTAATTTTTGTAAAATTTTAGCCGGAATCGTGTACTAATCATCACGGTTTTTGGCTAAAAACACGTTTCGGGGCCACGGCTCTGTTCTGCATGATTTTTGGCGTCGAGACTCCTTGAAATATCTTTATTCATCTAATAAAATCTCAGTCACATTGGATTTAAGGATTTGTTTTTACGTGCATCTGAATCTTGTTTCGATTAAATTAGAAATTAATTCAGAAAAATATGAAAAACGATATTAAATGCGTGAAAAGCCCTTCAATCTTTTTGGTGCTGAATTATATTTTTTTTTATGAGTACTGTGGCTAAAAATTGAGGAAATATCTTTCGGGTCAATTTTTGCAAAATTTTAGCTGAAATCGTGTAATAATCATTCACGATTTTTGGCTAAAAACGTGGTCCGGGACCTGGTTTAGTTTTGCATGATTTTTGGCACCGAGACTCCTTGAAATATCTATATTCATCCAACCAAATCCCAGCAATTGTTTTTACAAGCATCTGAATCATGTTTTAATTTAATTAGAAATTAGTTCGGAAAAGAATAGGAAAAACGATATTAAAAGCTTGAAAAGCCCTTCAATCTTTTTGGCGTTGAATTATATATTGTTAGGATTTTGGCTCAAATCCTAGTTAGATTTGGATTTAAATATTTCAGGCATATTGCTTGGTGAACAAGAAGACTTTGTAAACAAGAATCCTAATAGGAAAGGGATCCTTAGAGGCTAAGTTTGCGCTAGTATAAATAGAGAATTTGTCAATAGAGTTTTGTATGCTTGAAGAAAGATGTATTCTAAGGGTTAGATTTGGGTGGAGACACTCATAGGACAAAAGGATAGTCCTAATGGGTGGGTGGGTGTGTGTGTGTGTGTGTGTGATTGTTTGGTTTGGTGTTTTGGTTTTGTTGATGTGATGACTTGTTTATAGAGACCGAACGTTAGTGCTCAAGATTGTTTGGGTTTGATTTAGGATTGATTGTTAGATTGGGTTGAGAGATTGAGTGGGAGTTATTGCTAATTATGTGTGATGTAATTTTTTATAACTAGTGGATTTCTCTTCCCATCCGTGGACATAGGCAAGTTCAATGCCGAACCACGTAAATTCTTGTGTCTTGTGTGGATGTTTATTATTTTAGTTGTTTCCGCTTGCATGATTAATTTGATAGATAAAGATTTGGGATATCCGGGTTACAACATATATTTTTTATCAGTATTGTAGCTAAAAATTGAGGAAAAATATTTCGGGTCATTTTTTGCAAAATATTAGCCGAAATCGTGTACCATCATGGTTTTTTTTGGCTAAAAACGTGTTCCGAGGTTCGGGTCAGTTTTGCATGATTTTTGGCGCCAAGAAACCTTGAAATATCTATATTGATCTAATCAAATCTCAGCCACATTGGATTTAAGGATTTCTTTTTACGAGCCACTAAATCTTGTTTCAATTTAATTAGAAATTAATTCGGAAAAAGTAGGAAAAACGATATTAGAAGCGTAAAAAGCCCTTCAATATTTTTGGCGTTGATTTATATATTTTTAATGAGTATTTTAGCCAAAAATTGAGGAAATATCTTTCGGGTCAATTTTTACAAAATGTTAGCCGAAATCGTGTTATAATAATCATCACAATTTTTGGCTAAAATTGATGTCGAATCATCACAATAAAAGCCCTTCAATTAATCTTTTTTATGTCGAATTATATATTTTTTATGAGTATTTTAGCTAAAAATTGAGGAAATATCTTTCGGGTCAATTTTTGCAAAATCTTAGTCGAAATCGTGTACTAACCATCACGGTTTTTGGCTAAAAACGCATTTCAGGACCACGGCTCTGTTTTGCATGATTTTTGGCGTCGAGACTCCTTGAAATATCTTTATTCATCTAACCAAATCTCAGCCACATTGAATTTAAGGATTTGTTTTTACGTGCATCTGAATCAAGATTCGATTTAATTAGAAATTAATTCAGTAAAATATAAAACAAAACTAATATTGACATTATATTACACAATATGTAACTTAAAATATGTTTTAAACTTTTAATCAAAACTTCAACCGCAGGTATGTAGAACACGTGACAATTTCCTAGTAAGACTAAAAATCCAATTAATTACTCCCTCCTATTCAAAATAAGTGAAACAATTACAAAGGAAGTGAAACAATTACAAAGGAGTCCATATGGTTTAATTAGAATAAGGCCCGAGGAGATATAGGCCATGACTTAACTTTTATTTACTGGTATATATATATGGTACGAGAACAAAGGAAAATTAATACACATCTTATTGGTACAGCTCTAAATTGGATAGTCGTGCAACAGGAATGGCGACAAGTGGTTCGGTTTTCTTCAGAACAATTCCGAAAGTCTCCTCCACATCAGGCTTTGCTCCATCCACCATTTTCCATTCAAAAGAATGTAGCAGGGAAGCTAAGACATGCCTTAAAATTTTCTCTGAAATAGAAATTCCGACACAAATTCTCCTCCCCGACCCAAACGGGATGAAGTGGAAATTATTTCCTAGGTAGTTAATGTTACCTTTCTCATCATGACTACTGTCTTGCAAGAATCGCTCAGGTTCAAACTGAAGAGGATTTTCCCAATACTCGGAATCCCTCTGAATCGCCCATACATTGACGAAAACTCTGGAATCTTTCGGGATGGTGTATCCAGCAATCTCGCAAGTCTGGCTGGGTCTATGAGGAATTAATAAGGGCGTAGGCGGATGAAGTCGAAGTGTCTCCTTTATTACAGTGTCTAAATAGGGAAGTTGAGGAAGATGATACTCTTCTACGATGGTTTGGTCTCCGACAACTCTGTCCAATTCCTCGATAACTCTTGTCATTTTGTCTGAATGTCGGAATAACTCTGTCATCGCCCACTCTAAAGTTGTGGATGTTGTATCCGTACCAGCAATAATCATATCCTGAAAACACAGTAAATAATTAATGTTGCATGTTATTGCAGAGATTATATATAATTAATATATATGAGAAATGGAGAAATTTAATTTGGATTAGAGACAATATTATATTATACCATGAGCAAGGCCTTAATTTGGTTCATGGATAATGAGGATTTATAATCTCCTTGCTGCTGCTGGTTCAGCTCCAATAATAACTGCAGGAAATCCTTGCTTTCTTCTTCCTTTTTCTTACCCTGATGTTCTGCTTGTTGATGATCAGCAACGTCCTTTCGTCGCTGTGTAATCACTGATTCAAAAATTTTGTCAAACCATGTAAAAGTCTTTTGCATTTTGGATTGAACTCCTTGTAAATCGAATCTAGTAAGAAAAGGAAAAAGATCAGAAATGTTTGGTGCTCCTAACAATTCGACAAACTCTTTCACTAACTGCCTGAATTCAATCCCGAGCCCGGTTCGTTCCTCTCCGTGTAGTGAACCACCCCATAGCATGCTCAGAATCACGTTAAGAATGGTAAGGAACAATTGGTCACCAATTTCAACAGGCGAGCCTCCTTTCCCGTGAATACATCTCACCATTGATCGAACCTCTCGTCGACGCAGAGCATAGGAAGCATCAAGGCTAGTGTTGCTCATCACTTCACGAACAACAATCCTCCGCAGCTTCCGCAATTCGGGGCCATGGGGTCTCCAGGCAATGTCAGATCCACCATAGGTGCCGATTAAAGCTGTTATAGGAGGGTCGCGGTTAGCAAAAATAGCATCATGGTCCTTGAGGACCTCTTTGGCCACTGAAGCCGAACTTACAACTATGCAAGTCTTGCTTCCAAGCTCAAGTTTGAGGATTGGGCCATAGATTTGTGATAGTTTGTGGAAATATTGATTTAAATCAGGTTTCAGGAAAGGAAGGTTTCCTAGTATAGGCAAGCCACGGGGACCGGGTGGCAGGGGTGGCCTGCTTTTGGTGAATTTCTTACGGAACCACCAGGCAATGGCTAGAGCCGCTAGCAAAAGAGTTGCTGCCGCTCTGATGAATTTTTCCATGCTTTACTAATAAACGCACTTCAGGAATGAATTTTGAAGATGAATCATAAGGTTATCAATGCCCCTTAAATAATAAACCTACTAACCTAGTAACCTCTAGCTCTTTAAATTGTCTTTATAATTATTAATTATCATTATCATTATATTATTGATTGGTTTCAAATTACCTTCTGGACATGGAAACTGCTTGTCCACAAACCTGGGGCACAAAAATCCAGATCTTTCATTCTGACTTTCAATTCAATATTGTACATTTATTCTTGGCCAAATTATCATTTTTGTCGCCATTTTAACTGTGGGTGGCTGTAGCTATTTCTAATTACGTACGTAAAAGAAATATATATATAGTAGTCTAATAAATACAAAATCTCTTGACTTAATGAATTGATATATGATTTGACTTGACTTGACTACAATATTTTAGATTCAAATTGTTCTTCGAATTATTCACACAAAATTACCATTCACTAATAGTCTAATATATGTACACATACTTGGTTTTCTTGACAAATTAATCTTTCAACAAAATCTTCTTGGCTCTGGTCTTGAATTGAATACCAAGAGGAGGCCTCAGTTGAACTTGAACCTCTATTCATCTTAAGTTGCAATAAAAGTGAGTAGTCAGCACCTTTCCCAAAATCAAATTGCCGGTAACAACCCATCTCTATCTGACCTTACAAAATGAAAGACAAGGAAAATTTTCCATATTAATTAATTGTTATCTGGTATACTTTCTACATGGACTATGTGATGCACTGATGATAAAACAAACGACAGGTTTAATTTGCAGTAATTCTAATTAGAAGGTAATTGGCTATTTGACTTCCATTTCTTAGTGATCATGCTTTTCGGTGTTGGAAGACTAATTTTATTTGCACTGTGACGTAGGCGAGCCTCTGAAATTAGTCAAGTATATATACAGTATGGTTCAAAATCAGTTAAAAGCACCATATATATGCATTCAGTTCACTCTTGCCATATTATGAATTTTTGCGTAAGGCAAGAGTCTGATGGGAGCTCACTGATGATTATGACATGTTGTCATTAACTTCTTCCATCTCTTCTGCATCATCAAAGCGTTGGTCGTTGATTTGAAGCTGCAAGTTTTTCTAGAAATAGGATTAAATGACACAAGCCTATAATCACAGCATCAATAAAGCCTTTTAGAGAATTGGCTGAGGGAGATTCGACGTATTTGGATAGAGGGCAATCGGAGTGCTGATTTCCTGGCAAACTTTGGCAGAATATTTCACATGGTTTGAGCATTTTGGAGAGCTTCCTCCAAAAGAGATTCCACGTCTACTAGAACAAGACGCTAATGGTGTGGCTGTTCGACGAGCTTAGCTATATAAAAGCTATTAGAGCTGCTGACATTATGCCCAGATTTTGTATTTGACACTCTTATTGCAGACTGTTGTGCAGTTAGCTTCCCCAGATCTGTTAACTTTTGATTTATTTTTATACAAGCCCTTTTCATGATGTCTTGTTTCAAACCCAACCCCAATATAATTGTTTTGTTTCTTTTTGTGTGTCTTTCGGAACTGTTGTCAGTTAAGTCCAATTATACGTTGCAGAATCAAAATTGTTTAGATTAAGGCCCGAGCAGATATAGGCGAGGGGCTCAACTTTTATTATTTATATTTAAGGTACAAGAGGAAAATAGTACACATGTTTATTGGTACAGCTCCAAATTGGATAGTCGTGCAACAGGAATGGCAACAAGTGGTTCGGTTTTCTTCACAACAAGTCCGAATAATGTCTCCTCCACATTAGGCTTTGCTCCATCCACCATTTTCCATTCAAAAGAATGCAGCATGGCAGCTAAGACATGCTTTACAATTTTCTCTGCTATTGAAATTCCGACACAAATTCTCCTCCCCGACCCAAACGGAATGAAGTGGAAATTGTTTCCTAGGTAGTTGTAATTATTTTTCTTATCATGACAACTGTCTTCCAAGAATCTCTCAGGTTCAAACTGAAAAGGGTTTTCCCAATACTCGGGGTCCCTCTGAATCGCCCATGCATTAAAGAAAACTCTGCAATCTTTCGGGATGGTGTATCCAGCAATGGTGCAAGTCTGGCTGGGCCTATGAGGAATTAACAAAGGAGCAGGCGGATGAAGTCGAAGTGTCTCCTTTATTACAGCATCTAAATACGGAAGTTGAGGAAGATGCAACTCTTCTACGATGGTTTGGTCTCCGACAACTCTGTTCAATTCCTCCATAACTCTTGTCAGTTTATCTGAATGTCGGAATAACTCTGTCATCGCCCACTCTAAAGTTCTAGATGTTGTGTCCGTACCGCCAATAATCATATTCTGAAATCACAGTAGATGTTGAAAGATTTTATTTTATTTTTTTAAAAGTCAAAATTGATTTATTAAAGAAAAAAGCACAAAAGAGTGCAAGAAAACAAAAAGCAGGCTCATCAACCAAGTAGTCCAAGTGCAGCACATCAAAACAAAAAATGAAAAAAACAGAGCAGGCCAGTCAAACAAATTAGCTACGATCAATCTCCAAGAAAGTTGATGAAATATATAAATTCGGTATGTTATTGCAGAGACTATATATTTAATTTTGGATTAGAGACATAATTATACCATGAGCAAGGCCTTAATTTCGTTCATGGATAATGAAGATTTATAATCTCCTTGTTGGTTCAGCTCCAATAATAACTGCAGGAAATCCTTGCTTTCTTCTTCCTTGTTCTTACCCTCATGTGCTTGTTGATGATCATCAACTTTTCGTCGCTGCGTAATCACTGATTCAAAAATTTTGTCAAACCACATCAAAGCCTTTTGCATTTTGGATTGAACTCCTTGTAAATCGAATCTTGTAAGAAAAGGAAAAAGATCAGAAATGTTTGGTGCTCCTAACAATTCCACAAACTCTTTGACTAACTGCCTAAACTCAATCCCAAGCCTGCTTCGTTCCTCTCCTTTCAGTGAACCACCCCATAGCAAGCTCAAAATCATGTTAAGAATGGTAAGGAACATTTGGTCACCAATGTCAACAGGTGAGCCACCTTTCCCGTGAATATATTTCACCGTTTCTCGAACCTCTTGTCGACGCAGCGCATAGGTAGCATCAAGGCTAGTATTACTCATCAATTCACGAACAACAATCCTCCGCAGCTTATGCCATTCGGGGCCATTGGGTCTCAAGACAATGTCAGATCCACCATAGGTGCCGATTAAACCTGTTTTTTTTTTTTTTGAAAGACAAATTTTATTAATAAATAAACGAGTGCTTAAGGTACTACATGATGAACATAAACAATCAAGAAACAACTCTACCCACAAGACAAAAACAAAAAATGATACACCAAATAAACCTGCTATAGGAGGGTCACGGTTAGCAAAGATAGCATCATGATCCTTGAGGACCTCCTTGGCCACTGAAGCAGAACTTACGACTATGCAAGTCTTGCTTCCGAGCTGAAGTTTGATGATTGGGCCATAGATTTTAGATAGTTTGTGGAAATATTGATGCAAATCAGGTTTCAGGAAAGGAAGGTTTCCTAGTATAGGCAAGCCAGGGGGACCGGGTGGCAAGGGTGGCCTGCTTTTGGTGAATTTCTTTCCGTACCACCAGGCAATGGCTAGAGCGGCTAGCAAAAGAGTTGCTACCGCTCTGATGAGAATGGTACGCTCGGCGAGTCCATTGTAGTGCCAATAAGAGCCCTGGCAACTTAGAACAGAAGCCTTCCCCAAGAGATTTTCCATGCTAAACTAATTAATTAACGCACTTCAGCGCCAATGAATTTTGGAGATAAATCATATATATAGATATTAATTCCCCTTAATAAAACAAAGTAACCTTATAGCTCTTTAAATAGTCTTTATTATTATTGATCGGAAGTTTTCAACTTACCTTCTGGACATGGAAACTGCTTGTCCACTAACCTATGTAGCATGCAAATTCATAATCTATTATATGGGAAAAGTTGGGAGTACTACTTAAACCCCGCTACTAAGGGTACTACCCCTTTAAAAATGACACACTATGCACTGAATATTGGTAGTATATCTTTGATAGTGGTGGAAGAGGTAGTACTTGTAACTTTTTCCATCTTTATTCTGGAGGTAGTACTATATATTTTCGTTATATGGAGGAGAAGAAGGGAAGTTTCTTAAATATTTGTTTTTCATATATATATAACTTGAGAGTTAAGATTGAGAGGGAAAAATTGATATTACATGTTGGTAAATTGAAAATAAATATATGTAATATTTAAAGTTGTTATTAGTGGAAACTCTTTTTCTTTTCCAAATCCCACTTAATATATAAAAGAATTTTAAAAATTCCTAATATATTAACATTTATTTTGAACTTTTGGGAGTTAATTTATAATTAATTTTACTTATCTATTAATATACTCCCTCTATTCCAAATTGACCGTATTGACTTTTTTATCAAATAAAATCATTTTTGATCATTATTTATTAAAAAATATAATTATTAAAAAATTTTTAAAATAAACTTTTGAAATTTTAAAACTTAATTTTTTTCAAAACATATTTTTTAAAATTTTAATTATATATATAATTTTTTCATAAATAATGCTAAAAGATAGCTTTGCTGAAAAAAAAATCAATAAGAGTCATTCAAGTCGAAATGGAGAGACGTATTAGAAAAATTCAAAGAAGTTTGGTGGCAGCCGCGCCTCCCCCCGCCCCTAGCTCAGTCGTCTACAACCCCAATGCACCTATTTGTACTAGCCTTATGTCCATTCAGTCCCATTGACTATGCAAAATTATTTTACTCCCTCGATTATTATTACCTTCTGGACATGGAAACTGCTTGTCCCCAAACCTGGGGCATGCAAATCCAGATCTTTTATTCTGGCTTTGAATTGATCGTACTTTTTATTCTTGACCAATTTATCATTTTTGTCGCCATTTTAACTGAGGGTGGCTGTAGCTATTTCTAATTTTCGTAAAAGAAATATATATATAGACATAGTAGCTAGTACTAGTAATAGATTTGACTTGACTACACAATATTTTAGATTCAATTTGTTCTTCGAATTATTCACAAATATTTCCATTCACTAATATATATATGCACATACCTCGTTTTTCTTGACAAATCTTTCAAACAAAATCTTCTTGGCTCTGGTCTGGATTGAATACCAAGAAGAGATATGAAGTACCCCATTTGAACCTCTATTCATCTTAAGTTGCACTAAAACTGAGTAGTCAGCACCTTTCCCAAAATCAAATTGCCGGTAACAACCCATCTCTATCTGACTTTATAGAATAAAAGACAAGGAAAATATCCATATTAATTGTTATCTGGCAGGTATATACATTCTACATGGACTATGTTATTGATGCACTGATGATAAAACAAACGACAGGGTTGCAGTAATTCCAATTAATTAAGCCAGGGGCTCAACTTTTATTATTTATACAAGAACAAGGAAAATAAAATGCACTTCTTATTGGTACAGCTCCAAATTGGAAAGTCGTGCAACAGGAATGGCAACAAGTGGTTCGGTTTTCTTCAGAACAATTCCGAATGTCTCATCTACATTAGGCTTTGCTCCATCCACCATTTTCCATTCAAAAGAATGCAGCAAGGCAGCTAAGACATATTTTACAATTTTCTCTGCTATTGAAATTCCGACACAAATTCTCCTCCCCGACCCAAACGGAATGAAGTGGAAATTGTTTCCTAGGTAGTTGTTAGTGTTACCATTCTCATCAGTACGGTCTTCCCAGAATCTCTCAGGTTCAAACTGCAGAGGGTTTTCCCAATACTCGGAATCCCTCTGAATCGCCCATGCATTGACGAAAACTCTGGAATCTTTCGGGATGGTGTATCCAGCAATGGTGCAACTCTGGCTGGGTCTATGAGGAACTAACAAGGGAAGGGGCGGATGAAGTCGAAGTGTCTCCTTTATTACAGCATCCAAATAGGGAAGTTGAGGAAGATGAGACTCTTTCACGATGGTTTGGTCTCCGACAACTGTGTCCAATTCCTCCATAACTCTTGTCATTTTGTCTGAATATCGGAATAACTCTGTCATCGCCCACTCTAAAGTAGTGGATGTTGTATCCGTACCCGCAATAATCATCTCCTGAAATGATTAGATCATGAAGATGTTCAAAGGTATTATTTGGCATATGTTGTTGCAAAGATTATGGCTTATTAGCCTTTTTGCCCATGAACTTTAAATCGTGATAACTTGCCCCATGAACTTGTACAGTTTTAACTTTTATCCCTAAACTATAATTTTGGACATTTTATGTCAATGATTCACCGAACTACTCTACAATTCTCCAAGCTTTACCGAACATTTGGCTACCCTAACTCTCTAGATTTTTCCAAGCTCTACCGATATTGGCCAAGTAAATTACAGCTATAAGTTTGTTGCATAGCCTTCGGTAAAGTTAGGTAAAGGTAAGTTAGAATTAAGGCAAAATTCAGCCAAGTCTAACACCATATTCTAGATTTTTCTAAGCTTCATTATTTACCTATTTGGCTTGGTAAAATCCCGGCCAAAGTTTGTTGTATAGCTTAGGTAAGCTTGCTGCTCTAGTCTAGATTCTTCTGTTAGCTAGACATTAAGAAAGTTAGGCAGATTAATTGTTATGCAAAAGTAACTGTATGGGCTTGCCTATATAAAGGGTATGCCAAGTGCAAGAGTATCGTGGAGTTGAGAGCAAGTTGTGGAGAGCAGCAGAGCAATTGTGGTGTGGGGGTGGTGTCGTAGAGAAAGTGAGCAATTATAGTTTGGTGACACTGACAGCTAAGTGTAAGAGTGTTATTTGTATTTACTCTTAGTAATATCTTGCTCTCCTCACTAGCAAGTAAACATTTTACCCTCTAAACTCTCAATTTGGATCCTTTTTAGTCCTTAAAAGACGGTTGAGCTAACGACACCATCATGTTGCTGACGTCGAAGCAAATTGACCTTACCCATGTGGCATTGCCACATTGCGTTTTTTGCCACGTGGCAATGCCACATCAACCACATGACGATGCTGTTGGCCAACCGTCTGATAGGGACTAAAAAAGTCTAAATTCAGAGTTTAGGGGGCAATTAAAACGTCCAAAATTAAGAGTTTATAGGACAAAACATCCAACCCGTACCAGTTCAGTTGGCAAAAAAAAGGCATTAAGCCATTGTATAGGAGGGGAATAATTTGGGTTAGAGACATACCATGAGCAAGGCCTTGATGTCGTTCATGGATAATGAAGATTTATAATCTCCTTGTTTGTTCAGCTCCAATAACAACTGCAGAAAATCCTTGCCCTCTTCATCTACTTGATCATCAACCTTTCTTCGTTGTGTAATTACGGATTCAAAAATCTTGTCAAACCACATCACAACATTTTTTCATTTTGGATTGAACTCCTTGCAAATCGAATCTTGTAAGAAAAGGAAAGAGATCAGAAATGTTAGGTGCCCCTAGGAATTCAACAAACTCTTTCACTAACTGCCTAAACTCAATCCCAAGCCTGCTTCGTTCGTCTCCGTGCAGTGAACCACCCCATAGCATGCTCAAAAACACATTTAGAATGGTAAGGAACATTTGGTCACCAACGTTAATAGGTAAGCCAACTTCGGTGTGAATATATTTCACCATTTCTCGAACCTCTCGTCGACGCAGCGCATAGGAAGCATCAAGGCTTGTGTTGCTCATCACTTCACTAACAACAAGCCTGCGCAGCTTCCGCCATTCGGGGCCATTGGGTCTCCAGGAAATGCTTGATCCACCATAGGTGCCGATTAAACCTGCTATAGGAGGGTCACGGTTAGCAAAAATAGCATCATGGTCCTTGAGGACTTCTTTGGCCACTGAAGCTGAACTTACAACTATGCAAATCTTGCTTCCAAGCTCAAGTTTGATGATTGGGCCATAGATTTGAGATAGTTTGTGGAAATATTGATGTAAATCAGGTTTCAGGAAAGGAAGGTTTCCGAGTATAGGCAAGCCACGGGGACCAGGTGGACTGCTTTTGGTGAACTTCTTACCGAACCACCAGGCAATGGCTAAAGCCGCCGCTAGCAAAAGAGTTGTTGCGCCTCTGATGACAATGGTAGGCTCGGCGAGTCCATTGCAGTTCCAATAGGTAGCCTGGCAAGCTAGAACAGAAACCTTACCCAAGAGATTTTCCATGCTTTAGGAATGAATTTTGGAGATAAATCATATAGTTATCAATGCCGGCCCTTAAATAAACTAGTACCTAGTAACCTCTAGCTCTTTAAATTGTCTTTATTGTTATCATTATTATTGATTGGTTTCAAATTACCTTCTGGACATGGAAACCGCTTGTCCACAAACCTGTGGCATGGAATTGATCGTACATTTTATTCTTGACCAATTTATCATTTTTGTCGCCATTTTAACTGTGGGTGGCTGTAGCTATTTCTAATTTCGTAAAAGAAATATATATTTATCTTATCTTATTTTACTATTATATAAAATCACGAATTCAAAATTTTAATTGGAAAATTTCATAAATACCTTAGTATTATTATAGTATATAATAAGTTTTTAATACATATTCTTTTAAGTCATTTAACTTTTTTTATTTTTTTTAAGATGAGCAATTTTTTTATTAATTATGGAAAGATATTGTAAATCCAATATTTAAAATTTTAAATTATACAAAGATATTAATAATCCACTATAATTGTAATTAATAATTTGCTTTTAATAATTATTTTTAGATTATAATATATTTAATTATATATATACTAAATAGTATTTGAAAGACCCAGGAAATTTACCAAAGACCCCTTTTGAGGATCGATGAGGAGGCTCCATTTGAACTTTTTTTTGTCATTTTCTGTCTTTTCTCACTTGCCAAATTACTAAGATGACCCTAGCTAGTTTCTAGCCACTTCTTGCCCTTGAGCCCTTTTTTGTAATTATCCTTTCTTTTCACATAAATGTTATAATAAATCATATCCCCCTTAATTATCTAGAATTGTAACATCTTTTCAAGCCTTTCATGTCCATATGAAGGAGTAGGGGTGATAATCGGTCGGTTTCAATTTAATTTAATCGGTTTTAATCGGTTTCAAAATAGGAAATTTGCATACCGAAAACCGACTGTATATATAAGAAACCGAGGCGATCGGTTTTTGGCGGTTTGGCGGTTTTTAATAATATTAATTATAAAACTAATAAAAAAATTTGGTATATATATTTTATATATATCATAAATATAATTTATATATTTACATGTATTTAATATATATCATAAATAATTAAATATATTTTATATATATCATAAATATATTTGATATATAATAGCATAATCGGTCAGTTTCGGTTTACAAAACCTGTACTGAATACCGACCAATTATATTTAACCGGTGGCGGTTTAAACCGTCTAAACCGATTAAACCACCAAACCGCCTTACCTCGGTCGGTTTTTGGCGGTTCGGGCGGTTTAAATCGCCTAATTCTCACCCCTATGAAGAAGAGAGTAAACTTAGTTTTTGTTTAAGTGCTACACACTTTAGAAGAGGAAACAAAATTGAAGGTATTGCACATGTCCATGTACAAACTAATATTTTTAATTTATTACTAACTTTAGGGCATATGCTCAATGTTAATGTTAATAGTATAGCCTTTTAAAGATGCAACACATTTAAAATCATAATACTTTCGAAATTGCCTACGTATCAAACAATTTAATTCGAATAGAAAAATGTTGAACGCCCGACGCGCCAGCGTGGGCCGATCCACTTGTAATATTATTATTTATAGTCATGAAACTTTTTATTTTAATTATGTAAAGATATTGTAAATAAAAAAATATAATTATAATAGTTACTCCCATAATTATTTGAGATACTTTTTATTAATAATTTATATTAATTTAATTTAAATAAATTATGGGCATTAAGGAAAAAATTAGTTTAATTAAATGTTTAAAAAAATTGGTTTTATGCCGGGGTTGTCAAGATTAAAGTTTCCTATGCCAAGGAAAAAAAAATTGCTCAAGTTAATTCTCACGATTATAATTGGGTGATTTTCCAAAGCAGTGCTTCAATATTCTTTCCAAAAAAAAATTGGTTCAATACATTACATCGACTACCCAAATCTCAGTAACATTGGATTTAAGAATTTGTTTTTACGAGCATCTGAATCTTGTTTCGATTTAATTAGAAATTAATTTTAAAAAAATAAGAATTACAATATTAAATGCGTGAAAAGCCCTCCAATATTTTTGGCATTAAATTATATATTTTTATAAGCGTTTTAGCCAAAAATTGAGCAGAAATCTTTCGTGTCAATTTTTGCACAATTTTAGCCAAAATCGTGTACTAACTAACCATCACGGTGTTTGGCTAAAAACGCATTCCGGGGCCCTAGCTCAATTTAGCATAATTTTTGGCGTTGAGACTCCTTAAAATATCTATATTCATCTAATAAAATGTTTGCATTTAAGGATTTATATTTACGAGCATCTGAATCTTGTTTCGATTTAATTATAAATAAAATTAGAAAAAGTATGAACAACGATATTAAAAGCGTGAAAAGCACTTCAATCTTTTTGGTGTTGAATTATATATTTTTTATGACTATTTTAGCTAAAAATTGAGGAAATATCTTTCGAGTCAATTTTTATAAAATTTTAGTCTAAATCGTGTAATAACCATCACAACTTTTGGCTAACAAAGCGTTCTGGGGCCCCGGCTCAGTTTTGCATGATTTTTGGCGCCAAGTCTCCTTGGGATATCCATATTCGTCTAATCAAATCTCAGCCACATTGGATTTAAAATTTTGTTTTTACGTGTATCTGAATCTTGTTTCGATTTAATTAAAATTTAATTTTCAAAAATATAAGAAATACGAAATTAAAAGCGTGAAAAGTCCTCCAATCTTTTTGGCGTTAAATTATTTATATTTAATGAGTATTTTATCCAAAAATTGAGGAAAAAAAATTTTGTGTCATCTTTTGCAAAAATTTAGCCAAAATCGTGTACTAATCATCATGGCTTTTGGATGAAAACATGTTTCGGGGCCCCGGCTCAGTTTTGCATGATTTTTGGCACCGAGACTCCTTGAAATATCTATATTCATCTAATAAAATGTTAGCCGCATTGCATTTAAGGATTTGTTTTTACGAGCATCTGAATCTTGTTTCGATTTATTTAGATATTAGTTTAGAAAAAATATGAAAAACGATATTAAAATCGTGAAAAAACCCTTCAATCTTTTTGGCGTTGAATTATATTTTTTTATGAGTATTGTGGCTAAAATTTGAGGAAATATCTTTCGGGTCAATTTTTTGCAAAATTTTAACCGAAATCATGTAATAATCTTCACAATTTTTTGTTAGAAACGCGTTCCGGGGACCGGTTCAGTTTTGCATGGTTTTTGGTGCCGAGACTCCTTTAAATATCTATATTCATCTAGTCAAATCTCCAGCCATTGTTTTTATAAGCATTTGAATTATATTTCAATTTAATTAGAAATTAATTTGGAAAAAATAGGAAAAACGATATTAGAAGCGTGAAAAGCCCTTCAATTTTTTTGTCGTTGAATTATATATTTTTTATAAGTATTATGGCTAAAAATTGAGAAAAAATATTTGGGGTCAATTTTTACAAAATATTAGCCGAAATCATGTACCAACATGGTTTTTTTGGCTTAAAACGCGTTCCGGGGCCCTGGGTCAGTTTTGCATGATTTTTTGCGCCAAGACTCCTTGAAATATCTATATTTATCTAATAAAATCTCAGCCACATTGGATTTAAGGATTTGTTTTTACGAGCATACAAATCTTATTTCGATTTAATTACAAATTAATTCAGAAAAAGTAAAAAAAAATATTAGAAGCGTAAAAAACCCTTTAATATTTTTAGCGTTAAATTATATATTTTTTATGAGTATTTTAGCCAAAAATTGAGGAAATATCTTTTGTGTCAATTTTTATAAAATTTTAGTTGAAATCGTGTGATAATCATCACGATTTTTAGCTAAAAATGTGTTACAGAGCCCCGAATCAGTTTTGCATGATTTTTTGCGCCAAGACTTTGAGATGGGTTGAAATGGGCGCTATATATATAACTATATATGCTGCATGAAACATTAACGTCAAGTTTGATGTTCCAAACCCAGCCTCATTTTTATTTTTTACTTTTTTGTTATTTTTGGTGTCTCTCTCGAAATTGTAGTCAGCTGAGTTCAATTATGCATACTGAGAAATCCATATAGTTTATTATTAAGGCCCGAGGAGATATAGGCCATGACTTAACTTTTATTTATTGCCTTATTGGTAGTACTACAAGAACAAGGAAAATTAATACACATCTTATTGGTACAACTCTAAAATGGATAGTCGTGCAACAGGAATGGCAACAAGTGGTTCGGTTTTCTTCAGAACAATTCCGAATGTCTCCTCCACATCAGGCTTTGCTTCATCCACCATTTTCCATTCAAAAGAATGCAGCATGGCAGCTCTAACACAAGTTTTAAAATTTTCTCTGCTATTGAAATTCCCACACAAATTCTCCTCCCCGACCCAAATGGAATGAAGTGGAAATTGTTTCCTAGGTAGTTAATGTTACCTTTCACATCATGAGTCCTGTCTTGCAAGAATCTCTCAGGTTCAAACCGAAGAGGGTTTTCCCAATACTCGGAATCCCTCTGAATCGCCCATGCATTAAAGAAAACTCTGGAATCTTTCGGGATGGTGTATCCAGCAATGGTGCATGTTTTGCTAGGTCTATGAGGAACTAACAAGGGAACAGGCGGATGAAGTCGAAGTGTCTCCTTTATTACAGCATCTAAATAGGGAAGTTGAGGAAGATGAGACTCCTCTACGATGTTCTGGTCTCCGACAACTCTGTCCAATTCCTCCATAACTCTTGTCACTTTATCTGAATGTCGGAATAGCTCTGTCATCGCCCACTCTAAAGTTGTGGATGTTGTATCCGTACCGGCAACAATTATGTCCTGAAAACAGTCAAACAGTAGATATTGTTGAAAGATATTTGGCATGTTATTGCAGAGATTATATATAATATGAGAAATGAAGAAATTTAATTTGGATTAGAGACATTATTGATTATACCATGAACAAGGCCTTAATTTCGTTCATGGATAATGGGGATTTATAATCTCCTTGCTGCTGGTTCAGCTCCAATAATAACTGCAGGAAATCCTTGCTTTCTTCCTTTTTCTTGCCCTCTTCTTCAACTTGATCATCAACCTTTCTTCGTTGTGCTATTACGGATTCAAAAATCTTGTCGAACCACATCAAAGCCTTTTGCATTTTGGATTGAACGCCTTGTAAATCGAATCGAGTAAGGCAAGGAAAAAGATCAGAAATGTTTTGTGCTCCTAACAATTCGACAAACTCTTTCACTAACTGCCTGAACTCAATCCCGAGCCCGGTTCGTTCCTCTCCGTGTAGTGAACCACCCCATAGCATGCTCAAAATCACGTTAAGAATGGTAAGGAACATTTGGTCACCAATTTCAACAGGTGAGCCACTTTTCCCGTGAATATATCTCACCATTGCTCGAACCTCTCGTCGACGCAGCGCATAGGTAGCATCAAGGCTAGTGTTGCTCATCACTTCATGAACAACAATCCTACGCAGCTTACGCCATTCGGGACCATCAGGTCTCCAGGCAATGTCAGATCCACCATAGGTGCCGATTAAACCTGTTTTTTTTTTTTTGAAAGGTAAATTTTATTAATAAATAAACGAGTGATTAAGAATTAGTACTACGTAATGAACATGAACAATCAAGAAACAACTCTCCCACAAGACGAAAACAAAAAATGATACACCAGAATAATTAAACCTGCTATAGGAGGGTCACGATTAGCAAAGATAGCATCATGGTCCTTGAGGACCTCTTTGGCCACTGAAGCTGAACTTACAACTATGCAAGTCTTGCTTCCGAGCTCAAGTTTGATGATTGGGCCATAGGTTTGAGATAGTTTGTGGAAATATTGATGCAAATCAGGTTTTAGGAAAGGAAGGTTTCCGAATATAGGCAAGCCAGGGGGACCGAGTGGCAAGGGTGGCCTGCTTTTGGTGAATTTCTTTCCGTACCACCAGGCAATGGCTAGAGCGGCTAGCAAAAGTGTTGCTACCGCTCTGATGAGAATGGTACGCTCGGCGAGTCCATTGCAGTGCCAATAAGAGCCCTGGCAACTTAGAACAGAAGCCTTACCCAAGAGATTTTCCATGCTAAACTAATTAACGCACTTCAGCGCCAATGAATTTCGGAGATAAATCATATATATAGCTAGATATTAATGCCCCTTCATCAAACAAGTAGTACCTAGTAACCTTATAGCTCTTTAAATAGTCTTTATTATTATCATTATTATTGATCAGTAGTTTTCAACTAAATTACCTTCTGGACATGGAAACTGCAGCTTGTCCACTAACCTATGTGGCATGCAAATTCAAATCTATTATGGGAAAGGGTGTGAGTACTACTTAAACCCCCGCTACTAGGGGTACTACCCTTTTAAAAGTGACACAGTATATATACACTGCATATTGATAGTATCTTTGATAGAATGATAGTGGGAGAGGTAGTACTTGTAACTTTATCCATCTTTATTCTGGAAGTAGTACTATATTTTCTTTATATGGAGGAGAAGGGAGGTTTCTTTAAATATATATTTGTTTTTCATAATTACTTGAGAGTTAAGATTGGGAGAGAAAATTGATATTTCCATATAGGTAAATTAGAAATAAATGTATGTAATATTTAAAGTTGTTTGATGGAAAAAAAATTTTTTTTCCAAAGCCCACTTAATATATAAGAATTTTTAAAATTCCTATAAAAAATTTATTTTAAATTTTTGGGGGTTAATTTATAATTAATTTTACTTATCTATTAATATACTCCCTCGATTCCGAATTGAATGGCCTGTATTGACTTTTTTGTCAAATAAAATCTTTTTTGACCATTATTTATTACAAAAATATAATTTTCAAAAAAAATTTAAAATAAACTTTTTAAATTTTAAAACTTAATTTTTTCAAAACATTTTTTTTAAAAATTTTAATTATATTTAAAATTTTCATAAATAATGATACAAAATAGCTTTATTGGAAAAAAAAATTCAATAAGAGCCATTCAATTCGAAACAGATAAACGTATAGGCAAAATTCAAGAAGTTTGGGGGCAGCCGCCTCCCCCCCTAACTCTGTCGTCTACAACCCCAATGCACCTATTTGTACTAGCCTAATGTCCATTGAGTTCCATTGACCTTGCAAAATCATTTTACTCCCTCAATTATTGATGCCAAGATAACTCTAGAAAATAGAAAGTGGGAACGAAGTCAAAGATATAATGTAAAAATATGTACCTAGCCTATAGGTTAATAGCTAGCTAGAGTAAAATTGTAGGTGAAATTAAATGAACGATGGGGGCTGTAAATTTTTCAAACATTTGCAGAAGAGTTATTCAAACCTTTTATTACATAATATGGATTCGGAACGACTCGATTCTGAATTAATCGACAATTAATGTAATTATTGAATAATAAAAAATTAATACTAGAAAAAATAATTAATAATACTCACCAAATAGTAGTAGTCTGTATATATGTAATCTAGGTTTTTTTGTTTTCAAAAAAAAAATAAGATGGCATTCATATGTCAATGTCAAGCCCAATGACCTAGTTGCCCTATAAAAAATTTTATTTTTCCTTCTCAGTAAAATTCTCGAGTTTCAACTTACCCTATTCATGTCATGTTTCAATCCCAACCCTAATTATTAAACAATCTTATCTAAGCTCAAGCTCATAAAGATTTGGTTTGGCATTGCGTTTGAAGATTGAAAAAAAAAATTGTTTTTAACCTCAGACGCAGAAGCAAGCAATTCATGATTCATCTCGAAAGTTAGTTTTGACAGCAAAAAACCAGCTCAACCAAAAAATGTTATTATTTAGGTGTTTTTGCGTTTTAAAAGTACTTTAAGAATTAAATGACCAAAAATCCCTCGGGTTATTTTTCATTTTCCTTTGAAGTTTATATCTTATTTTACTTTTCTACCAAACTTTATCAAAGTAATACCAAAAACTAATTACAATATTCTACCACAAATTCAAAAAGCACTCTTCAAAAGCATTTGGCTAATTGCTCAAATAAGACCCTAATGTTTGCCAAAATGCTCAAATAAGGCCTGATCTTTTAATTTGGCCAAATAAGGGCCTAACGTTTGCCAAAATGCTCAAATAAGGGCTCGATCTTTTAATTTGGCTAAATAAGGGTTTAACGTTTGCCAAAATACTCAAATAAGGGTCTGACATCCAAAATTCTCACACGTCATCCAAACTGACTCCAGGCCCTCATTTGAGCATTTTCGATAACGTTAGGCCCTTATTTGACCAAATTAAAAGATCGAGCCCTTATTTGAGCATTTTCGATAATATTAGGCCCTTATTTGGCCAAATTAAAAGATTGGGTCCTTATTTAAGCATTTTGGCAAACGTTAGGCTCTTATTTGAGCAATTAGTCAAAACATTTTTTCCTAACCAAGTTTTTTCAAACCGCGAAAAAGGGAAAAAAAAAGGTAGAAACATAAAATGTCTAAAATAAGTTTTAAAAAGAAAGAAAAGAATATTTAAAGAATTTTAGTAATTTAATGTCCAAAAACACTTTTGAAAGTGCAAAAGCACCTACATATTGGTTCGTGTTCGAGCTCGGCTCATTTACAGCCCTAAACATTATCGTAGATTAATAATCAACTCTAGCATATATTCTTAATAAAATTCTATATACCTTTTCTTTTAAAAAGAAGAATTACTTATATTATCATTTTGATATTGAATAATAAGGCCGTTTATTTATGAAATTATAATTAATAATAATTCTCGCCAAATAGTAGGGTGTAGTATATATGTAATTTAAGATTTCTCTTAAAAACAAGTTTTTTTTTTAATAAGTTAACCTTGTTCGATCGAGCCGGATCAACGCCTCATTATAGAGTAAAATTTTCCCAACAATGATATTCTCCATCAAATATTAGACTCAAACCTAAGATCTTCCTTAAAGGAGACAAGTACTGAACCATTTGAACCAACCAATTGTTATTCGTTCAACTCGAATTTCATATTACTCTATTCATTTCATGTTTCAAACCCAACCCCAATTGTTAAACGACCTAAGCTCGAGCCCATATAATTGTTTTGTTTCTTTTTGTGTCTCTCTGGGAACTGTGGTCAGTTGAGTCCAATTAGTAAGAATCCAAATTGTTTAAATTAAGGCCCGAGGAGATATAGGCCAGGGGCTCAACTTTTTATTTATAATATATATATTATAGGTACAAGAGGAAAATAGTACACATGTTATTGGTACAGCTCCAAATTGGATAGTCGTGCAACAGGAATGGCAACGAGTGGTTCGGTTTTCTTCAGAACAATTCCGAATGTCTCCTCCACATCAGGCTTTGCTCCATCCACCAATACCCATTCAAAAGAATGCAGCATGGCAGCTAAGACGTGTTTTACAATTTTCTCTGCAATTGAAATTCCGGCACAAATTCTCCTTCCCGACCCAAATGGAATGAACTGGAAATTATTTCCTAGGTAGCTAATGTTACCTTTCTCATCACTACGATCTTTCAAGAATCGCTCAGGTTCAAACTGAAGAGGGTTTTCCCAATACTTGGAATCCCTCTGAATCGCCCATGCATTGACGAAAACTCTGGAATCTTTCGGGATGGTGTATCCAGCAATGGTGCAAGTCTGGCTGGGTCTATGAGGAATTAATAAGGGAAGGGGCGGATGAAGTCGAAGTGTCTCCTTTATCACAGCATCTAAATAGGGAAGTTGATGAAGATGAGACTCTTTCACTATGGTTTGGTCTCCGACAACTCTGTCCAATTCCTCCATAACTCTTGTCATTTTGTCTGAATGTCGGAATAACTCTGTCATCGCCCACTCTAAAGTGGTCGATGTTGTATCCGTACCACCGAGAATCATCTCCTGAAAACACATGCAGTAGATGTTAAAAGGTATTTGGCATGTTATTGCAGAGATTAATATATATAATATGAGAAATAGAGAAATTAATTTGGATTAGAGACAATATTATATTATACCATGAGCAAGGCCTTAATTTCGTTCATGGATAATGAGGATTTATAATCTCCTTGCTGCTGCTGGTCCAGCTCCAATAATAACTGCAGGAAATCCTTGCTTTCTATCTTTTTCTTACCCTCTTGATCTGCTTGTTGATGATCAGCAATTGCTGATTCAAAAATTTTGTCAAACCACATCAAAACCTTGTGCATTTTGGATTGAACTCCTTGTAAATCGAATCGAGTAAGGGAAGGAAAAAGATCAGAAATGTTTGGTGCTCCTAACAATTCAACAAACTCTTTCACTAACTGCCTAAACTCAATCCCGAGCCGGCTTCGTTCCTCTCCGTGCAATGAACCACCCCATAGCATGCTCAAAATCACATTTAGAATGGTAATGAACATTTGGTCACCAATGTCAACAGCTGACCCAACTCTGGCGTGCATATATTTCACCATTTCTCGAACCTCTCGTCGACACAGCGCATAGGAAGCATCAAGGCTCGTTTTGCTCATCAATTCACGAACAACAATCCTGCGCAGCTTCCGCCATTCGGGGCCATTGGGTCTCCAGGCAATGCTAGATCCACCATAGGTACCGATTAAACCTGTTTTTTTTATTTAAACAAAGGGGGAGTAATAAATAAACGAGTGATTAAGAATCACTACTACATAATAAACATGAACAATCAAGAAATAACTCTACCCACAAGACGAAAACAAAAGATAAACACCAGAATAAACCTGCTATAGGAGGGTCACGGTTAGCAAAGATAGCATCATGATCCTTGAGGACCTCTTTGGCCACTGAAGCTGAACTTACAACTATGCAAGTTTTGCTTCCAAGCTGAAGTTTGATGATTGGGCCATAGATTTGAGATAGTTTGTGGAAATATTGATGCAAATCAGGTTTCAGGAAAGGAAGGTTTCCTAGTATAGGCAAGCCAGGGGGACCCGGTGGCAGGGGTGCCCTGCTTTTGGTGAACTTCTTACCGAACCACCAGGCGATGGCTAGAGCCGCGGCTAGCAAAAGAGTTGCTGCCGCTCTGATGACAATGGTACGCTCGGCGAGTCCATTGCAGTTCCAATAGGAGCCCTGGCAAGCTAGAACAGAAACCTCACCCAATAGATTTTCCATGCTTAACTAATTAAACGCAATTCAGGAATGAATTTTGGAGACAAATCATATATACATATATATAGATGTTAATGCCCCTTAAATGAACTATAGTAGTAATCACGCTAGATCTCTAAATTGTCTTTATTATCATCATTATTATTGATTATTGATTGGTAGTTTTCAAATTACCTTCTGGACATGGATACTGCCTGTCCACAAAACCTCTATATGGCATGCAAATCCAAATCTTTTATTCTGGCCTTGAATTGATCCTATATTTTATATTCTTGGCCAATTTATCATTTTTGTCGCTATTTAAAATGTGGGTGGCTGTAGCTATTTCTAATTATGTAAAAGAAATATATATATATATATATATATATATAGAGTAGTAATAGATACAAAATCTATCGGGTTAAAGAATTGATATATATATGATTTGACGTTATCACAATATTTTAGATTCAATAATTTGTTCTTGGAATTTTTCGCACAAATTACCATATGCATGCAAATTCAATCTTTTCAAAAGTCACTAATATGCACATACTTCGTTTTCTTAGCAAATCTTTCAACAAAATCTTCTTGGCTCTGGTCTGGAAAAAATTCCAAGAAAAGATATGAAGTTCCTCATTCCAGTAGTTGACAAAACCAAATTGTCGGTAACAATCCGTCTCTATCGACCATACAGAATGAAAGAGAAGAAAAATTTTCCATATTAATTGTTATCTGTTATACTTTCTACATGGACTATGTGATGCACTGATGGTTATTGCCAAATAGCAAATGATCATATATATGAACTGTCATATATAGATAATGGAGAGAATATCCTTTCATTTCTCCTAACTGAAAATTAGAATCCTTTTATAACTGTCATATATAGATAATGGCCTAATTACTTCACAAATATCTCAAATTGGCGGCGGTGTTACTCCATAAATAAAAGATGCGGTGAATGAGACAAGCCACACATCGTAGACAAAAGAGAGGCAAATGAGTTTCAAAGCAAACCTACTCTTGAAGAAAATTTAAAAAAAATAAAATAAACTATCTCACTGCTAGAGGGAAGCAAATAGAGCTGCTGACATTATGGCTAAGAGAGGCCGATCGAGTGCAAGAGCACAATTTTGTAATGTATTATTATGATAGCCCAGATCTTGTATTTGACACCGTTATAAAAAACAAATACCCTATTGATCATGTCTTGTTTCAAACCCAACCCCAATTCTTAAACGACCTAAGCTCTAGCCCATACAATTGTTTTGTTTCTTTTTGTGTCTCTCTCGGAACTGTGGTCACTTGAGTCCAAATTGTTTAGATTAAGGCCCGAGGAGATATATATAGGCCAGGGGCTCAACTTTTATTATTTACTACTATACAAGAACAAGGAAAATAAAATACACGTCTTATTTATTGGTACAGCTCCAAATTGGATAGTCATGCAACAGGAATGGCAACAAGTGGTTCGGTTTTCTTGAGAACAATTCCAAAAGTCTCCTCCACATCAGGCTTTGCTCCATCCACCAATTCCCATTCAAAAGAATGCAGCATGGCAGCTAAGACATGTTTTACAATTTTCTCTGCCATTGAAATTCCGGCACAAATTCTCCTCCCCGACCCAAACGGAATGAAGTGGAAATTGTTTCCTAGGTAGTTGTTACCTTTCTCATCATGACTTCTATCTTCCAAGAATCTCTCCGGTTCAAACTGAAGAGGGTTTTCCCAATACTCGGAATCCCTCTGAATCGCCCATGCATTAAAGAAAACTCTGGAATCTTTCGGGATAGTGTATCCAGCAATCGTGCAACTCTGGCTGGGTCTATGAGGAACTAACAAGGGAAGAGGCGGATGAAGTCGAAGTGTCTCCTTTATTACAGCATCCATATAGTGAAGTTGAGGAAGATGAGACTCTTCTACGTTGGTTTGGTCTCCGACAACTCTGTCCAATTCCTCGATAACTCTTGTCATTTTGTCTGAATGTCGAAATAACTCTGTCATCGCCCACTCTAAAGTGGTGGATGTTGTATCCGTACCGGCAATAACCATCTCCTGAAAAGATTACATCATGAAGATGTTCAAAGGTATTATTTGGCATATATATATATGTTGTTGCAAAGATTATGGCTCATTAGCCTTTTTGCCCATGAATTTTAAATCGTGTTAACTTGCCCCTTGAACTTTGCCCCTAAACTATAATTATGGACATTTTTGTGCGTTTTTGTGCCACGTGGTAATGCCACGTCACGTCAGTCACATGACGGTGCCGTTGGCCAACCGTCTTGGACTAAAAAGTGTTAAATTGAGAATTTATGGGTAAAACGTCCAAAATTAAAGTTTATGGGACAAAACATTCACAAAACGAACAAGTTCAGGGACGGAAAAAAAGGCATTAAGCCATTACTATATTATAGTGTACAAGGGGTGATTTGGGTTAGAGACATACCATGAGCAAGGCCTTGATGTCATTCATGGATAATGAAGATTTATAATCTCCTTGTTGGTTCAGCTCCAATAACAACTGCAGGAAATCCTTGCCCTCTTCTTCAACTTGATCATCAACCTTTCTCCGTTGTGCTATTACGGATTCAAAAATCCTGTCAAACCACATCAAAGCATTTTTCATTTTGAATTGAATTCCTTGTAAATCGAATCTTGTAAGAAAAGGAAATAGATCAGAAACGTTGGGTGCCCCTAGCAATTCAACGAACTCTTTCACTAACTGCCTAAACTCAATCCCAAGCCTGCTTCGTTCCTCTCCTTGCAGTGAACCACCCCATAGCATGCTCAAAATCACGTTTAGAATGGTAAGGAACATTTGGTCACCAATGTTGATAGGTGACCCAACTCTGGCGTGAATGTATTTCACCATTTCTCGAACCTCTCTTCGACGCAGCGCATACCAAGCATCAAGGCTTGTGTTGCTCATCACTTCACGAACAACAATCCTGCGCAGCTTCCGCCATTCGGGGCCATTGGATCTCCAGGCAATGCCAGATCCACCATAGGTACCGATTAAACCTGTTTTTTTTTTAAATAAAAGAAAGGGAGTAATAAATAAACGAGTGATTAAGAATCAGTACTACATAATAAACATGAACAGTCAAGAAACAGCTTTACCCACGAGACGAAAACAAAAAAAATACACCAGATTAAACCTGCTATAGGAGGGTCACGGTTAGCAAAGATAGCATCATGATCCTTGAGGACCTCTTTGGCCACTGAAGCTGAACTTACAACTATGCAAGTCTTGCTACCGAGCTTAAGTTTGATGATTGGGCCATAGATTTTAGATAGTTTGTGGAAATATTGATGCAAATCAGGTTTCAGGAAAGGAAGGTTTCCGAGTATAGGCAAGCCACGGGGACCGGGTGGCAAAGGTGGCCTGCTTTTGGTGAATTTCTTACCGAACCAGAACCACCAGGCAATGGCTAGAGCCGCCGCAAGCAAAAGAGTTGCTGCCACATTGATGTCAATGGTACGCTCGGCGAGTCCATCGCAGTTCCAATAGGAGCCCTGGCAAGCTAGAATATTACCCAAGAAATTTTCCATGCTTAACAAATTAAACGCAATTCAGGAATGAATTTTGGAGATAAATCATATATATAGTTATCAATGCCCCTTAAATAAACTAGTAGAACCTATAGTAACCTCTAGCTCTTTAAATTGTTTTTTTTTATTTATCATTATTATATTATTTATTGGTAATTTTCAAATTACCTCGTGGACATGGAAACTGCTTGTCCACAAACCTGTTGCATGCAAATCCAGATCTTTTATTCTGGCTTTGAATTCATCGTACAGATTTTTTTCTGGGCCAAATTATAACATTTTTGTCGCGATTTTAACTGTGGGTGGCTGTAGGCTATTTCTAATATTTTAGAACATGTACCTTGTGTTATAGTTTGTTTGTTTTTAAGTTTTAATAAGTAATATTTATACAAGAAAATAAAATAAGAAATCCACATAAACACCAGGTTTAGTCCCAAATTAATAATAAATAATTATATATAAGGATTAGTCCTAAATTTTAATACATTCTCATAGGGTTTTAGAATGAAAATATAAAATTTAATTTAATTACGCAAACAAAAAATAACATTAAAAATTGAAAAGGGACACGTGTCATTATTTGATGGATGGGGCACCAAAATTGGGGCAGAGGATTTTCGTTCTTAGCTTAATGAATTGATATAGTATGATTTAATGATTGGACTTGACTAGACTACAATATTTTAGATTCAAAAATTTGTTCTTGGAATTTTTCGCACAAATTACCATTCACTAATATGCACATACTTGGTTTTCTTGACAAATCTTTCAACAAAATCTTCTTGGCTCTGGTCTGAATTGAATACCAAGAAGAGGCCTCAGTTGAACCTCTATTCATCTTATTCATCTTAAGTTGCAATAAAAGTGAGTAGTCAGCACCTTTCCCAAAAATCAAATTGCCGGTAACAACCCATCTCTATCTGACCTTACCGAATAAAAAGAAAAGGAAAAAATTTCCATATTAATTGTTATGTGGTATACTTTCTACATGGACTATGTGATGCTGATGATAAAACAAACGACAAGGTTGCAGTAATTCTAATTAGAAGCTAATATAATATATATGAACTGTCATATATATTTCATTTTTCCAACATTTAACTGAAAATTAGAATCCTTTTAACTGTTTTACCTAAGAAGATCAAACCCTGTCCATTCCGTTTTGGGAAAGAACAGGCTAATTTAAGACTGTAAATATTGTGTCCAGACAAGAAATGATACAAAATAAACATATATTGTATATGCTTGCCAAATATGAATGATTCAATCTCTGCCAATTCTTTGGCTATAAAACTCCTCTTCAAATCCATCAAACTCGCTCATGTTTTCAGCAATGCTCATCATGATGAGGCCCGAGGGCCGATAACTTGGCTATTTCATCAATCAGTCGAAAATTAGCGGAGGTGTGTACTTACAATATCAGATCAGTGACTTACCATTAAAAGAGCAAACCAAGCCTCTGTTTTTATCCGATGCTTGAAGGGAGAGTTGATGGACTTGGTGTCTTGGAGAACCGGCCATGAGACAATCCTTACCACTGTACATTAAAGGCCTGTTGGGGGTATGCAGCAGAAACCTCAAGAAGAATGTTAAAATACCCAATCTTTTCCCTTTAGATAAATGGGTTACATAGAAGAATTACCCAAAATATTTTGTAATCTCCACTCTTCCATTTTATCTGCCAATAAGAAAGGAAATTTCCTTTTCACATACAATTGTTTTGTTTCTTTTTGTGTGTCTCTCGGAACTGTGGTCAGTTGAGTCCAATTATACATGGCAGAATCCAAATTGTTTAGATTAAGGCCCGAGGAGATATATATAGGCCAGGGTCTCAACTTTTATTATTTACTACTATAGAAGAACACGGAAAATAAAATACAAATACACGTCTTATTTATTGGTACAGCTCCAAATTGGATAGTCGTGCAACAGGAATGGCAACAAGTGGTTCGGTTTTCTTCAGAACAAATCCGAATGTCTCCTCCACATCAGGCTTTGCTCCATCCACCATTTTCCATTCAAAAGAATGCAGCAGGGCAGCCAAGACATGTTTTGAAATTTTCTCTGCAATAGAAATTCCGACACAAATTCTCCTCCCCGACCCAAATGGAATGAAGTGGAAATTGTTTCCTAGGTAGTTAATGTTACCTTTCTCATCATGACTACTGTCTTCCAAGAATCTCTCAGGTTCAAACTGAAGAGGGTTTTCCCAATACTCGGAATCCCTCTGAATCGCCCATGCATTAAACAAAACTCTGGAATCTTTCGGGATGGTGTATCCAGCAATCGTGCAAGTCTGACTGGGACTACGAGGCACTAACAAGGGAGGCGGATGAAGTCGAAGTGTCTCCTTTATTACAGCATCTAAATACGGAAGTTGACGAAGATGAGACTCTTCTACAATGTTTTGGTCTCCGACAACTCTGTCCAATTCCTCCACAACTCTTGTCAGTTTATCCGAATGTCGTAATAACTCCGTCATCGCCCACTCTAATGTTGTGGATGTTGTATCCGTACCGGCAACAATCATCTCCTGAAAAGATTAGATCATGCAGAGATGTTCAAAGGTATTATTTGGCATGTCATTGCAGAGATTACATTATACTCCATATAAAGGTGTGTTCTTCCATGCACTTTTTATGGTGTACATTTAGGGTCCAATTGTTTAATTCTAGCCCTTTGATGCATTCCTTTTCTCCTAGTTGTTAGATATTAAAAACTTCAACATCTTTAACCGGTTTTGAAACTTATTGGGATGGGTTTATTCTTGTGGTAAACATGGAAGGGAGGGTCATAGTGTTTTTTTTTTTTGGCCAAAGAGGGTCATAGTGTTAGAACATGGCCCGACAAATATAGGTATGGATGCCAACTTTCAAAAGGTCTCACACAATTGCGACACTGAGAAAAGGAGTATGATCCGAGGGTCAGAATTAAGCAATTGCACCTTAATGTGCACGATAAGTGCATGGGAGAATACACCATATATAAAATAGGAGGGGAATTTGGGTTAGAGTCATACCATAAGCAAGGCCTTAATGTCGTTCATGGATAGTGAAGATTTATAATCTCCTTGCTGGTTCAGCTCCAATAACAACCGCAGGAAATCCTTGCACTCTTCAACTTGATCATCAACCTTTCTTCGTTGTGCTATTACGGATTCAAAAATCCTGTCAAACCACATCACAGCTTTTTTCATTTTGGATTGAACTCCTTGCAAATCGAATCTAGTAAGAAAAGGAAAGAGATCAGAAATGTTAGGTGCCACAAGCAATTCAACAAACTCTTCAACCAACTGCCTAAACTCAATCCCGAGCCTGTTTCGTTCCTCTCCTTGCAGTGAACCACCCCATAGCATGCTCAAAATCACATTTAGAATGGTGAGGAACATTTGGTCACCAATGTTAATAGGTGACCCAACTCCGGCGTGAATATATCTCACCATTGCTCGAACCTCTCGTCGACGCAGCCCATAGGAAGCATCAAGGCTCGTGTTGCTCATCACTTCACGAACAACAATCCTCCGCAGCTTCCGCCATTCGGGGCCATCGGGTCTCCAGGCAATGTCAGATCCACCATAGGTGCCGATTATAGCTGCTATATTAGGGTCACGGTTAGCAAAAATAGCATCATGGTCCTTGAGGACCTCTTTGGCCACTGAAGCTGAACTTACAACTATGCAAGTTTTGCTTCCAAGCTTAAGTTTGATGATTGGGCCATAGATTTGAGATAGTTTGTGGAAATATTGATGCAAATCAGGTTTCAGGAAAGGAAGGTTTCCTAGTATAGGCAAGCCAGGGGGACCGGGTGGCAAGGGTGGCCTGCTTTTGGTGAATTTCTTACCGAACCAGAACCACCAGGCAATGGCTAGAGCCGCTAGCAAAAGAGTTGCTGCGCCTCTGATGACATCAATGGTAGGCTCAGCGAGTCCATTGCAGCACCAGGAAAAGCCCTGGCAAGCTAGAACAGAAACCTTACCCAAGAGATTTTCCATGCTTTACTAATTCAGGAATGAATTTTGGAGATAAATCATATATATATGTATATAGACATATACTCCTATATATTAATGCCCCTTGAATGAACTAGTAGTAGTATAGGCTAGCTCTTTAAATTGTCTTTATTTTTTTTAATACCAAATTGCCTTTATTATTATCATTTCATTATTACAAGACACGGGGCACTCACTACGTGAGTAGTTTTTTACGATTTTTTTTAAATGAGTAGTTTTTTTAAGATGATATAAATAAAATTTAAATACTTATATTTATCCTCTAATGTGTAGTTTTATTTAAATTAAAATTGATAGTTTTTATTTTGTTTTGAATTTTTATAAATTTAGTTTGTGTCTGAGTCAACTCGTGATATAAACTCAGGACTTGTTTTATAATTAGTATAGATTATTGATTGGTAGTTTTCAAATTACCTTCTGGACGTGGAAACTGCTTGTCCATAGAACCTGTCAGTTTGTCATATTGTGGCATGCAAATCCAATCCAAATCTTTTACTCTGGCCAATTTCTCATTTTTGTCGCGATTTTAACTATGGGTGGCTATGGTATCAAAAAAAAAAAAAAAAAAAAAAAAAAACTATGGGTGGCTGCAGCTATTTCTAATTACGTACGTACTTCCTTTTCTTGACAAATCTTTCAACAAAATCATCTTGTCTATGGTCTGGATTGAATACCAAGAAAAAGATATAAAGTACCTCATTCGAATAATTGAACCTCCATTCATCTTAAGTTGCAATAAGAGGTGAGTATTCAGCACCTTTCCCAAAACCAAATTGTCGGTAACAAGTAATAACCCATCAGTCACTATCTGACCTTACAGAATAAAAGACAAGGAAAATTTTCCATATTAATTAATTGTTATCTTGCAGGTATACTTTCTACATGGACTATGTGATGCACTGATGATAAAACAAACCACAGAAATGCAGTAATTCTAAATGCGAGTTTCTTAAGACGAAAATATGGCCAACTTGTTCGAATGATTAAGTATATACACAAATGTTTACAGTATGGTTCAAAATCAGTTAAAAGCAACATATGCATTCAGTTCACTCTTTGCCATATTATGAATTTTTGCATAAGGCAACAGTCAGATGGGAGCTCACTGATGATTACGACTGTTGTCATTAACTTCCTCCATCTCTTCTGCATCATCAAAGCGTTGGTCGTTGATTTGAAGCTGCAAGTTTTTGCAGAAATGGGATTAAATGACACAAACCTAAGAAGCAAAGCAAGAAAGAACAATAGAAAGGTGTGCAAGCATATAATGACAGCATCAATAAGCCTTTTAGAGAAGTTTCACATAATCGAAGGCATAATGTTTGTTGTTTGACTCAATAAAAAAAGATGCGTTGAATGAGACAAGCCGCACATTGCAGACAAAAGAGAGGCAAATGGTTTTCAAAGCAAACCTACTCTAGAAAAAAGAAAGAAAGAAAGAAAAGAAAAGAAGACAATAGTCAATTTTGATCAAAATACTATACTTAACATTGAAAGTAATAACGTAAAGCCAAATAAGAAAAACTAACACAAGATCTAAAACCCAGCGGAATGGGCTTTCAGCAGCATACCTCAAGCACATTGCGAGCCAAGTCATGATCACCATTTGAATGACCAATCATGTTTGTTGGATTCTGGGGGAAATTCCACTCCAAATCATCACCATCTGAAGATATAAATGTTAGTAGAGATGTAAAGAACATGCAACCATGAAAAGAAAACTATGGAGAGAGATTTCAGAAGGCATAGAAGTTGTCTACCCATACCTCCAGCTGCTTCTCCCAACTGATCAGCACTAAAAATCCAATTATGTCCTTCTTCTTCTCCTTCTAAATAAAATATAAACATAAATGATAAACCACTATGCAACCAAAGAAGGAATCATGCCCTCACAACAGAAAGTAATTCCTCAATTTACAACTCCACAAGAAAACTGGGTAATGAAACTCACCTTCAATAGGCTCTGGATTTAGCTCAGCACACTCACAGAATATTTGAAACAGAGTATCCACTACACAGTGAATGATATAAAAGTCAGCATCACCTTCAATGAATATAAAACAGCACAAATACACTCTATGAATTAGAGGAAATGATTAAATATGCTTACATTGGCTAGCATCTGAAGGAATAAGCCTCATCTCAGTAACCTTGGCTAAATCTAAAACCTCATTACAATCTGAATCTGAGTCCTCAGAGTTATCTTCATCATCTCCAGTTTCAATCTTCAATGGGAAAACACGTTAATTAGACACGCTATATAAGGTGGGAAAGGAGCATGCTTATAATTGACAAATACATCTGGGGCAGTAGCAACTTAACATGGAATATAGAGAGAGAACTTTAGATAGATTAAAAGATCATATGGTAGAAGCACACTTGTTGGGAAATAAAACATTGCAGTATACGAGAAATGGAACTAGTTATTGAAGTTACGAACTTTATTGCTAAGAAAATAATCAATCCCCCAAGAAGACATCACTGTTTTGAGTATTCCAATTTCCAAGTGTTCCTAATCTTCAATTTTGTTTCAATTAATTAGCAGTTTGAAAAAATTAACTGATGTTATAAGATTATGCCGGTAGCCCCATCCCACAGCGGATCCAATACCTTAAACCATAAATTCTAATTTAAGTTAGAAAGAGCTGGCAAGATTTGGAGACAATCTCTTGCCTATTTATATGCCTATTGCAGATATCCACCATCATACTAATGCAAAATAAATATTTTAATTCAACTGGTTCCTCCATGTCACCTATCAATAAATTTTAATCTAGCATCAAACAGTCAACAAATGAGTTTAAATAAAAGAAAAGGAATAGTACAAAGCCTAAGCAGAAACTTAAAAGAGCGAAGGGAAGTAAGTCTTCCGAGTAAGAAAGGAGGAAAAAGAAACCTGAGTATAAATACAGGGAGAAGGGTAGGACTCCGGGTCGGTTGAAACGGCATGGAGCGAAAGAGACAAGAAATCAACGGCGTAGCCCTTTGCCCTGTCCACTTCACTCAGCCAAACCACTTGTCTAACAATGACCCAAAATAAACAAAATATCCTCAGTTTGAATGCAAGTAAAACGAAATTATGTGAGAATATATACAAAAATTCTAAGGTAATTGTATAGAGAGATCTGAGGGTACTTGGTTGTGATGTAGAGAGTGCCAGGGGATTCCGGTGCACGATTCCCAAGTGCGACGGAGACGGAAGGTTGAACATGAACAAGCTCCTCGCCGTTGTCTACATCGAGGATAGGCTGTCCGGCACCGTCGCCGGCTCTAGCGGTGAACTGCCTCAGCCCTATAGCCATTGTCTCTGATATTTTAGTCTGGGTTTTTCTAGGGTTTTTCTCTTTGGAAGGGTTCACGGATGGGTTTATGATTATCGGTCTGCTTTTTGCGCGTCGGTGTCACTTCGTTTAAACTTTAAAACTTAAAACTAAATTTAAGACAATGGGTCATTACTAGTCAGCCCAATAAGATATCGCTTAGCTCATAGCCCACTGCTACACCTGGGCTCAGTCTAGAGTTTTTTTTATTTTTTTTTTGGAAGAAGAAGAAGAGGAAGAAAGAACTTATTTAAGGTATCTCAAGTCTCCATTGATGATGATTACATAGTTTTTCGTCAACCACCGCAAGAGGTTTTGGCTGCTTTGATGGCTGATAGTCGAGGGGAAGCATACCCAGGGCTTTTTTTTTTTTTGGCCAGAAATACCCAGGGCTTCAAAATGTAATTTTATGCTTTCAGGAATTTACCAAAAAAAAAAAAGCCTTATTAATAAGAATCGGGCTAAATGAAAATGTTAATATCAAACCATTTATTGAAGCCTTCCTTCCATACAATTTGTTCTTCTCAATCCTCATTAAGCTAATTGATCAATTTAGACCTAAGCATTTGATAATCTCAAATACTGGCTAATATTATTGTCTAAGGTCAAATTGTTGTATAGACTATAAAAGTTTAATTTTACAAGTTCCACCTCCTTCAACCAATCTTTCACCCCAAAAAAAAAATACTGGCATTTTTTTTGTTGAGGTAGATTGATTTTAAACATAAGCATACGCCCGAATTCTTATCAAAGTTGAAACACGAACATCAACTTTAAAACAATGGCAAAAAAAAGCCTACTTATTTATACTACATACTCCTTCAACACCACTCACCATATAAAAGGTCATGCGATAACATTCCAAGAAAAGAAAGCTATTAATACTTGCAGCAACCCATTTACAATGATTTGTAAAAGGGTTTACTTTGGATATAGAAATCTAAATGATATCTTACTTAAAATCTTAAACGAAGTACACAAAGGGAAAACGGAGTAGAATTAGAGAAGAAAAAAACAAGTTCTTGACTATCTTTTTCAGACATAACAAAATTTTTAACTATCAATAAAGTCTTACATAAAAACATATCTCAAAAACACAATCTAGCTTCACTGAGTATCCACACCGCACCAGGATACCCCAAAAGTTCACCATCCCATATGCCCAACCTTAAGCAACAAGGGTGCTGGCAGTTGTAGACTCGCTGCAAACCAAGGAGTTAATTCAGTATTAGCATATATAATGCCGCGGGAAATTTATATAGAGGCAAGCCATAGAGTTACAATTGAGTATAAAACAGCCTCCTTAATTCAGTAAAAACTAAAGATGTTTTCAAGATGACTAAATGCTATGGCTTACGTAATTAGATAAGATGATGCATACCAAATTATTTAATGAAATGAAACCTGTACAAATCATCTAAGTTTGAGGCAATCAAAAAGAATTTCAACTGAACTATGCAGTTAGGTATTCATGAATTTCCAGAGAACCAAACAGACAATATTCATTTGATTGAAAATCCTTGCATAGGAGAAAATTATACAAGTAGCCTCTTCTAATAGGACTAGAATGTTAACTTATGAGCTAATTCTTTCCACCATTATCATCATTGGATACTGCATTGCACCCCAAGCCAAACATGCAAGGAATGGGCTAAACAATCCCAATTCACCAACTAGACATCAATGCAACAAGGCTCACACAAGAATAAGATAATAAATTATTAAATGTAAGTACATTTTGTATTGTACCACATATACTGAACGTAACTAGCTGATGAAAACACTATATCAAGTATTCATAAATTAGATTAATATGAACAAGCAAGAAGCTATCTACAGAAATGCAGACTTACTATTTCCAGGTGGGAGGAAGCTTCTTGGTTTTCTTGTAGTAGCGAGCAAGCCTGTGAATCCTACTCTCAACAAGGATCAACCTGAACTTAGAATCCTTGTCTTTCCTGTTCCTTTCCAAATGCTTACGGATGGCAACAGCCTTTTTGATGAGGTGGTACAAATCCTCAGGAATTTCAGGGGCAAGGCCTATCCAGTAAAAAAAAATCCCCAAACAGCAAATCAAAAACAATCCCAAAGACACGCTATTCAATATTATGAAAATCATTCAACATCTTAAACCTTTTATTAGCTAAATACATTGATAAAATCTTTGGTAGCAACTAAAATTGAAAGGAACAATTCACCAATCATATAATCAAAACAAAAAACAAAAAAAAAATAATAATATATATTACCATGAGCCTTGAGGATACGCAAGATCTTGCTTCCGGTAACGCTCTTAACCTGAGCAATACCATGAGAATCACGAAGAATGACACCAATCTGAGATGGGGTCAAACCCTTCTTTGCAAACTTGCAAATGTTCTCCTCAACCTTAAAACATTTAACATCGAATCGTAAGGTAAATTCCATGAGCATTTCTATCAGAAAGGAATATAAAAAGGGATAAAATTGACTCACATCTTGAGAAGAGATCTTGAGCCAGCTAGGTGGAGTTCTCTTGTAAGGAAGAGCTGAGGCAGAAATACCCTTACTGCAAATAAGAGGAAAAATGATAAGTTTACTCAGAAATATAAGTATAAAAGATAAAACAGATGGAGATATAGGAAGAGAAAGCTACCCTCTACTGTGCATACGACCCATGGTGGCGGCGGCGGTGCTGGTGAAGAGACTCCTCTGTTTCTGCTAAGGTTTTTCACTGGGCAAGTCGGCAACGAGGCGGAAGTGCAAACCCTAGCTCCCTTTTTATGTGATGTTCGTGTTTAGGGTTTTTATATTTTGCCGCACTGACGAATCTGACCAAATCATTTTTGTAAATGACATTGATATCCTCGGGCTTGAAGTTTTGGGCCTTGGGCCATTTTTCGAGTTAGATCAACAAAAATGTATAACTTTTTCCATGGGTAAGGGCCCATATTATTTTGGGTATCTTTAAGAAAGAGCTAGCGTTTCAAAGGCCTTAATGATCCAAATGAAAAGCCTCACCAAGCACCATTCGACATTCGTTTTCCATCCCCACTGCCCAAAACACACCTTCGCTTTCCATCACCCAAATTTGAACACATGAAAATGAAATCATTGCAAGAATTGAATGCCAAACAGAAGCTATTGAAGTTGAGAGGAAATGAGGTTGGCCAAGGCTTCGATTTTTGATGGAAGGTATCTGGTCTCGAGTCTCCATTGACCCTCTTGATAGGTGATTTGTAAGTCTGAAAAATTCACATGTGAGAGTCCAATGAATCCGTAAATCTGCAAAAAAATCTTGGAGATGGAATAACCTATCATGCTCATAAACTTTAAAAAAAAGAGAGAGAGAGGGAAGGACAAAGTGTGTGTAATAATATCCCCATTGATTCCAAATTTGGGGCATAATTATTTTCCTTAGGCATTAGAAAGTTTTCAAGCATGGTATGTTTGGTTTAACTTATACTCCATATCTAATAAGTCAGAGCTTTGTTCATGGCAGAAACTTCCATGGATTCTTAATACTTCATTAGTTGTTGACAGCTTTTAATGAAATAATCATGTCTAACGACTAATTAGATCTTTTTTTAATAGTGACTGATTAGATCATATTTACCACCAAAAATACTTTTTAATAAAAAAAAGTCGTCACAATTTAACCTTCCTATATACGATACGACTTTATGTTATACAATTAGATCTTTATCATTCTGTATCATTTATCGTGACATTTGCTCCAACTTCGGCAATCCCATAATTCAAACTCAATAAACCCAAGACGAGTCCCAAGCATTTAATCCTCCATTTTCTTTCTTTTTTTTTTGTTGAGAATTTAATCCTCCATTTTCAATCACTATTTACCTTCACCCTCGCCTTCCCTACATGGTAAAGGAATTAATGGAAGGAAGCATAATTATATACTATTTCGTACACACACATGGCACCCCTCATTGTCATATTACTTGATGGGTTTTGGGCCATGCATGTTAATAATAATGCCTTGGGCTCCATCTAATCTTGTGACCACTCGAGTTAACCACCCTTGGGCCTTGGCACACAATTTCTGACTTATAATTTCACTTTCATTGTAAAAAAGAAACTAACCATTTACTTTTTTTTTTTAGCTAAGTTCTTCAGACAGCGACGCCGTTAGCATCGTGTTCGAACAGAGGGATTAGTTCGTAGGTGGCTCCATAAGCATCAAACAACCCGGTGGAGAATCTTGATTCAAATTGACTAAGAAGTCTGCACAACGATTACCTTCGCGATACACATGAGTGATCTCTCGAATCCAATCTCCCCTAGCTACTAAAGTCACAGCCTCTTATATTAATGTTGAGTTTTGGTGAGACTCCCCAATATCCTGCTTCAGAAAAGTTACCACAACATTAGCATCCAATTGAACTATCACATTATTTAAACCAAGGGACTTGGCTAATCTCAACCCCTCTCGAATGCCCCAAAGTTCTGCCGAGAGACCAATGTTCATGGTAAAACCATTTACTTCAAGAACTTCAAAATGCTCTCGAGTCAAATCTCTCACCGATATAGGTAGGAGAGTTATTGCCCTCGGGGGAGTCCTTTTTTTTACCCCAACCAATTTGGAGAATCCTTAGTAGGGAACAGGCTTCTTTTTGCCAGCCAGACTCCCAAACTTTTTCTTTAATAAAAGAAAGCAGGATGGTGATGAGGTGCAAAATTAGAAAAGAATCCTTCCTTTTTAGCCAAAGGATAGCTGCTTTTATTTGTATAGCTTGAACTAAAAGGATGAAATAATTATTTTTCTTAGCAGAATTATTAGTCAAAGAGCCAATTTTCATTTAATTTTCATAATTAGCTTGTTCAACATGATCTGTTTTCTAGGTCATCCTATAGCAAAGCAATGCAAGTAATCACTAATTTGGTCCCAAGACATAAAACATTATCTTTAGTTACTAAACGCTTAAAATCAAAATGAAATTTAATTTAGCTATATATAGCTAGCATTATGACATTTGTTTTTAGCAGCCCAACATTAAATAGGGAGAAACATTTCATGATCTTATATATATTTACACGAATTTTCAGTAATTGCTTGAACTAAGTTTCATAATTGTTTGAACTTTGAAGGACTTAAGGACTTGAAGAAAAGGAACTTCAGCATAACACTTTCAAACCGTTTTGAGCACATATTCTTTAATTTGCTGCAAATTATCTTCACTTGAAAATATACTATAAAATTCAGTGTTTTTATTCTTTCTGTACCTCAGTACCTACAAACATGTTTCACGAAATGTCAAAATCTTGTCAATATTAATCTTAATTATATATATAAATATAAAAAAAAAAACTTGGGAACCGGCACAAACATATTAAATTTTGTTTCTATACAATTTCATTTTCTATGGGAAGATCTTGCAAAAGTATAGAAAGGGAGAAACAATAGAAACATATACACACTCTTTATCCCAAAAGGAAAAAAAAAAGGCTCAAAGAACTTTGTAGGATTCACTGTCATTATTTGAAACTTTATGCTTCACAACTAGTTTTCTTTTTGCCACCATGGCTGCTTTATATATATTCATTCAAGCTTTTTATATAGTTTTTTCTATTCCTCTCTTCTAAAGGGAGATGCTCCTCAATTTGATGTTGACCTTAATATTGCATATATATATATATATATAATCCATAAAGTTCCCTAGCTCAATTGCATGATACCCACTAATAAAAAAGCTAAAAAGTGACAAGTAAAGAAATCCAACAACTGTCAAATAAGCCTTATATATATGTGTAAAAATTTGATTGAATTGTGTTAAATTATTATATGAAATTAACTATAGCTAGCTAGCGGTTGGCATTGTATGATCATATCAAACAGTGGAATTCTATAATTAAGAAGTGTGTGTTTGTTGAATATATGGAAATATTTATAGAAATGGACCACAAACAAATTAAAAGGAAAGCAACAAGTTCCCACTCCCCTTAAAGCTTCAACATATTTGCCTCGTGAATGGGTGATCTAAGTGGGAGCATTTCCTTTTAGGTAGCTAAGCATATGGGTAAACCTTTTATTCTCTCAAAACATAGAAGCATGAAGGAAAATGAATGATAAAGTGAATCAAGAGATGCTTTGTTCCCTCTGTAAAGTACTTGGAAAAGCTTCCAAAAGGCTTGAATTAGCAGAGGAATAGATACTCCAAAGTCCAAAAAGAACAGAGTTTGAACAAATAAAAAAATGAGAAGGTAAAAATTTTTGGGGAGCACCCCAATTTTAAAAGCATTGTTGGTCTAAATAAATTCAACAATGCCTAAAAAGCAACATTTGTAGATTATATATAATGTACCATGTAACAAAAGTAACAAACCTTCTCTTTTGGTCATTGTGGTATAATTTGTTGTCCTCTTAAACAAATAAGAGTGAAATTAAGTTAATTTATTATTATATTTAATATGGGTACCCATATTCAAGCACCAATGCAAATTTGTGCAACCCTAGATATTCTTAATGTTAAACAACAAATTTTGTTATCATGTTCATGTACCTCCTAACTGCTAGCTAATCTATATATATAGAAGAATCTTATCTTTTGGTTGTTAGAGGGGAGAAATCAGAGTGGAAAAAAGACAGCATCCAATGTGCAATATTCATTATTCTATATATCTATATAGCATAGAGTAATAATCATATTATATAACCAACAGCTGATTTTCTTGATTCAAATTAATCGGGCATTTGGCCTGGTGGTAGAGTGCTGGACTCTTAATTCCAGTGTAACTGGACCAAGAGATTTTGGATTCTAGTCTCACGAAATATGAGTTTAGTTTGTAATTTATTTATTTGTGTGTATTTGTTATGTTTGGTAGTTATAGATGAAATTAGAAATTTGATAATATTATTTGATTTATCTACGCTTCAATTTGTAAATGGGGAAGTGAATGTATTTGCACATTCTCTAGCTAAGATTGAGCTGGATAATCGTGTGGTGTGGGACTATTTCTCCCGGTGTGTCAATGTATTTGCACATTCTCTAGATAAGATTGAGCTGGATAATCGTGTGGTGCGAGACTATTTCTCTTGCCGTTTATAATTTTTGATTATTGATTAATAAAGGTGTTTATTTGATAAAAAAAATCAAATAGGATTAATAAAAATTTTAAAAACATATAAATATAGTTATAATCAAATAGCAAATTAAACGTGTAAGTTGTGTAACAATGATTATAAGAGATTATATATATGCATTTTGTTTATTGAAATAATCTTTCCAAAAAAAAAAGTAAATTAAGGGAAATGGATATAATTAAGATGGTTGGTGTGTTTGTGGCCAATGCAATGAATATTGAGTTACAAAAATATGATAATTTCTTGTCTTTGCCAATCGGCCGGTGGCCGTGGTCCTGAGAAAAGGGCTCACGGTCCTGTTGTTTTCAAAGAATTACGGACAAAACTCAAAAAAGTCACGCTACTTTATATCCCGTCATTTTTTGTTGCAATTATATATTTTTTCACAACTCAAAACAAATAAATCGATTTTTCCTTTTTTTTTTAATTTAAAAAATCGAAAGTACTAAAAACAAAAATGCAAACGTATATATCCCATAGTCGTAGCCTAGTAATGTATAAGAGTATTTTTAGAATCCAGATCTTGTGATACCTGACGTATGCTAGCTTCCAATATTGGAAATATAAATTGGCAAATGGCAATGTGGTCCAAATATATATTGTTTTCACTTCCATGCATTTTCCAATTTCCCTTCCATTACTCATTTGGCAAATATTGCTTGGCTTTTTTCTTTCTCTGGATTTATGTATGCATAACAGGAACGTAAGCCAAAGTTTTGGTCTAGCCCGAGATCTCACTGAACGTCGAGACAATTTTTTTGGACAAGTTGAGGTCCTTGAGGAAAAAGGGGAAAAAATCATAATTACCATGACAAATACCTCTAAAATCTCCTTGTTTTAAAATTATATCTACTTGATCACTAATTAATGATGAATTTTCTATTAAACTTCCAACATAATTAAAGGACAATCTTATGTTGTTTTATCAGAAATGGAAGGATTAAGATCTCGATATAATCTTCCATATATATAGTTTGGTGAGCAACTTTGTCTCGCAATGAGACTCAAATGCAACATTCTAGCTATAGCTAGGGCACAATACCAAGCGGTAGCAAGTATTTTTTTTTTTTAAGTAAGATTTATTAAAACCAAATGTAGGGGTATATAGAGGAGTCTCATTAAAACCTTCAAGAGGAAAAATCCAATGGGAAAAAATCCTCAGGCAGGGAAAAGAGTACTCTCATAGTAGCATTAACACAATCGGTTTCAATTTGTCTTTATGTTGATGTCAAATTTGTCACAGTCCAATTTCAAGAATGGTAACTCTGGATAGCTTGTCATCGATGGTTAAGTCAGTAGAGGTATTTTTAGTATTTACAGAATTTGAGAGCTTTGGGAGGATGAGAGTTAAAGGGTCTATATAAAGTTTTCGAGGTTATGAATCATACCTTGACTATTTACCTTATATATCTATGAGGCCTTGAAACTTGATGTGCTTTATATGTCTATTGGATCTATGGGTCCAATTTATATTTGCTCAGCATTTCAAATTAATGAGTGGTAATAATTAATTAAGGTTTCTTCCTTTTGTATCTTTATATTAAGAGGATCATTAATATCTCAAAAAAAAAGATCATTAAGATTTTTTCTTTGAGGGAAGATCATTATTGAACGACCCGGAACTAATGATGTACTAGCATTTTACCTATAAATTATCTATACTATATATAAAAGTACGAATAAGGGGAAATTTTATGTTTTCCGATTATATCCTTATTTTTCAAATATATTTCTAAATTGCCATTACTAAATAATATTTTAATTATTTATTTATTTTATTATTAAAATAATGGAAATTTAGATTATCCTCATTAATTAGGATCTAATGTGGCCAATAGGAATGCTCAATTTTTTAGGATTGAGTAGGAGAGTACGCTCTAGAAATGATAGTGGATAAAAAAACTCGAGTTGAAAACGTACCCTGTGGAGGAATACCGAACGAAAGAGTTCAAATAAACAATATGCTCCGTAGATTGTTGGTGAACATGAGAGCACTCAAACTGATAATATACCATTTGGAATACTGTTGAATGAATGAAGCTCAAATTGATAATATGCTAGCTATGTGGAGGAATGTTGAATGGATGAACTCAGTGTGATAACGTACTCTATATGCTACCGAGTGGAGGAGCTCAATTCGAATATGTATATGTATATACCATCAAAGGAAGGAGTTCAATACGAATTATATATGTTTGTAAGACTGAACGGACAAGCTCGATCTGTGAATGAAAGAGTTTAATATAAATGATTTATATAGTACTAAATAGAGGAGCTCAACTTGATAATGATATATAATTTTATAGAGAGATTGTCGAAATTTCATACTATAGTATCAAAAAATTATAGGGAGATTAACAAAGTCTCATAGAGAATGCCAAAAAAAAAATAAAGTCTCATAGAGAGATTATTAAAAATCATAGGAAGGTTACAAAATTCTTAGGAAAGTTTATCAAAATTTTATAGTTAGGTTATCAAAGTTTGTTATGGAGTTTATCACAATTTTATAGTTAATTATCAAATCATATGGTGATTATCAAAATTTAATAGGATAGTCATCAAAATTTCATAAAAATATTTAGTCGAAACATGTTGGGCCACGTGCAATGCAGATGAAAGCTAAAACTAGTGAATTATAAGTAAACCAATAGTAATCAAATTTGATTTTGTGATAGATGATGCTATAGGAATCAAAATGATGAGAAACAACAGTTACTATATGCAGTAGTGATTGTGGAGGCAGGAGTGCTGTGCTTGCTGATATGCTACTATATTATGCATAATAAAAATATTAGCTGGTGTGTATGTAAATTTCTCGACCGATATGATGATATTGGTGCGCCTTTCCTTTTCTCTCTTTTTCAATGTGGGTTTTATTTTACCATATATATTTTTTTATGATGTAAACTTGTAAAGTGCTAAATGCAGCAGCCCACAATTCTACATTTCACATTATGGATTTCAGTCCTAATTATCAATTACTTAATCAAAGAAGTAATGCATATTAAATTGCTTAAGTTTTAATGCATGCTTTTATTTTCTTTAAAAAAAATGACAAAACTTAAGCGTGGAATGGGGATTTGCATTTTTAAAAAAAAAAAAGAAATGACGGAAAATGAATAAACAAGACTAATTAAAAGCTACAAAATCCCCATATTCGAAGAGGAAGAAGTGGTGTTGCTTAGGATAATACAATTACACAATAGTATGAAAAGGAAAAAGAAATTACAGAACAGCGTAAACAATCCAAATAAAGAGAAGATAGGGTGTTCATATTTTAAATTTTACGCTAAGGGCATGGATTGGAGAGTGGAGAGCAGGCAGTCATGTCAGATTCTGACTTCTTTCTGACACAGCATAATCAGAGCAAGTCCAAAAAAGAGAGCAATAAAGTTTTCTACCATTTGCTATTTGCCCCCCGCACCCCCTCTCTGCAAAACAACCCTAATTTTTTTGTATTTCTTTAAAAATTCTTTATCAGCTACGGTCCGCCATACGCCTTGACCAATTTATTTATTTAATCTTGAAGTTATCATTAATCAATGGCTGGAAATCATTCACCACCAAGGATCTTACGGTAGAATATTTGCATCAGATCATGGCTTTTCAAATTCGAACTTCTCTACGGAAGCGGGAGAAGAATCTCCAATCCAATTACAGAACGGCCACATCACCTCGTAATTAGTACGTATCACAACTCTCCACTCTTTGGCGACCACGTGGCAACGTAGTTGCTCCATGGGCCCCGCCCATTTTTACTGATTGATGGATTTAATTTGGGCCATCAGATCCTTTTTGACTGGCTAGCGGCAGTGGCCATTAAGGTCATATTCAGTGCACCGATTCACTGGTCGTTTGGTCGGTGGACCGGTGCACCGGTCAAATGGAAGTTTAAGTGTAATCTCCGTTTCAATCGCTGCTCTAATAATCCAATCTGTACAATACCTAATCTAATCTGTACAGTGTAATCTCATCTGTACAGTTGCTAAACAGTGTCAATCACACCGCTACCGCACCGCTCTACTAAACGGAGCCTAAAAAGATTACAACCATATACTAGTATTTTCTTTTCTCTTTCTAGTAGTAATAGATTCTTAAGCTGGATTTATCTGCAATTATTGCATTATAATTATCAATGAAATTCATATATTTTTTACTAGTACTACTATACTTAAGTTGTGCTAGTAGTGTTAAACAAGAATAATTGTGTACAATTCTAAATCTTTCCTATAAAATGATAGGTTATCAAATCAAGACAAAGAGCAAAACATATAGCCCTTTCAAATTTAAACTTTGTTTATCCTAATGATTTTGTTAATATAATGTTCATAGCTAACCCTATTTCCTCTTAATAGGTTTCACATGCAAATGCTAGGAAAATAAAATATAAATGTTTCACTCTTACCCATATACTACTACTATTAAAGAAATTATTATAATACTACCATTTTTAATTCTGAATATTTCAAATATTATTTTTTTAGGGAATATTAAAAAATATTTAATTGGTAGTAATTACCTTGTGAAAAAGATAGTATTTTTTTTGGGTACAAGTGACAAAGATAGTATAAATGAAATAGTTCTATGTTTTGTACATAATTCAAGAAATAAATGATTCACTGTTTTCTTTTATTGAGTTTTCTAATCAAAGATCAAATGAATGGTACTACTATATAAATATATATATATATATATATTAACTTACTCCAATGAGTCATAAATGTAAAAGTAGGAGATCTTTAAATTCAAAAAATTTCATGTACTTAAGTAATCAAATACTATAAATTAATTTTTGGCTGTAATCTCAAATAAGGGTCCGAACTTTCATAAAAATCTCAAATAAGGGCCCCAAAACACAATTTCAACAAATTAGAAGACACACTAAGTAAATTTTTACAAATTAGGTTCTCCTCGGATGAAAACCAATGCTTGTCATGCCTACACATAAATTTTGATAGAAAAATGGTGTTATTAAATTAATTAAAAATCAAAACATTTTAATCCAAATAAATTCAATAAACGTAGTATGATACAAGATTTTTCCGTGCTTTTTAATTTATATACATCTCACACACTAGTATTAGCTAATACCTTGCACAATATGTCATAATCTACTAAATATGTACTTTAATTTGTTGAAAATTGTGTTTTGGGGGCCCCTTATTTGAGATTTTTATGATAGTTCATGCCCTTATTTGAGCCTTTAGTCTTAATTTTTCTTCAAAAAAAGAAATACTATAAATTAATATGACTCATGTTTTTTTAAATAAGTATCGAGAATTCGAGTTATACTGAATTTAGGAAACTATGAATCCCTTAATGCATTTATATCTTTTATTGATAAGAGTAAGACTCAACTGTGAAATCCGGGGTTGTTTGATAAACCATTGAAAATTTTCAAATCATTGAAAATGAAAAATTTCAATGCTTTAATTTTTTTCAATACGTTTGATAATTAAGGTTAGAAATCACTTAATTTAAAATTTTCAATGAAAAAGTATTGGAAATAAAAAGTAGGTCTAAGGTTACTTTTTCTATTCAACAATATTATTTATGGAAAGATTTAAACATTAATGTTATGTTCTTTCCTTTTATCAATAATTCTTTCCTTTTTAATTGTTACTAATGTATTTTTTAAATATTTTTATGCAAAAATATCAACAAAAATAATTTTCTTACATTTCATATTAAGTAACTTATCAAACAGTTTTTTCACCACAAATTCAGTATTAAATTCAGTAGCCATAAAGATTCAGTGCTTAAATTTTCGGTACTTAATTTAACAAAACATTAAATCCAAGTCATTTGTAGTATTCTTTTTTCTTTTTGTAAAAAATCCAAGTCATTTATTACACAAATATGAATCCTAATCAATTTCATTAAAAAAAATTTAAAACTCCCCAATTTCATAGAGTAACATGTGTTTTGTACGAGTGACCATACAATAGGCCAGCTTCCTTCACTTTATGAATTATGACCAGAAGAAGGGAATGTGGAGAAAGTTCAGAGGTCAACCAAAGTCTCTCCTCTTAATTACACCTGAACTAAAATTATTTGTAGCATGCAACTGAGCCTCCATAATTCTCAATAGACTTTTCAAAAAGTCAGTAAATCCAACGGCTCACATTCTATTAAACTGATTAGTATCCCTGTACTAGTTTTTCCTTTTTCTGGTTGTAAACTAAAAACCTCTCTTTTCTGCATTACCCTCCCTATATTATATTTACACCTTTTTCTACTGAAAGAAAAAAGCATGGACATCTCTGCATCTTTGTCTCTTCCTCACCTTCTTCTCTTTGTCCAAGAGAGAGTGTGACTTGAGAACTCAGAAAAAGAAACGGAAAAAAAAGAAACAAACAAGTGACTACCCAGCCAAAAGGATCAGAAGAATTTATTTTCTCAAGAAACTAAAGAACCCATTTCCCTTCTTCTCTACCAATTTTTCCTTATTTTGAGCTGAAAGTTTGAAATCTTATTAAGCAATGGATTTCAAAGCACCTCTCTTCTTTTGCTTTCTTCTCTTGGCAACCCAATGTTGTTTCAGTTCAAATAGTGAGCTGAAAGCGCTCATGGATATCAAAGCTGCTTTAGACCCAGATGACAGATATCTCTCTTCCTGGACCTCCAATGGCGACCCTTGTAATGGTCGGTTTGAAGGTTTAGGCTGTAATGAGAAAGGGCAAATAGCCAACATTTCTTTGCAAGGGAAGGGGCTTTCCGGCAAGGTCTCGCCGGCTATTTCTGAGTTGAAGCACTTGACGGGGCTTTATTTACATTACAACTCTTTGTACGGAGAGATACCAAGGGAAATAGCTAACTTGACTCTGTTGACTGATTTGTATTTGAATATGAATAATCTCTCCGGTGAGATTCCTTCGGAGATTGGTAACATGGAGAGTTTGCAAGGTTAGTCCTGTTATATTTTGTTAGTAAATTTTGAAATTTTTTGTGAAGTTTTTTCAACTATTTTTCTTGAGGTGTGTGTTTATTTTGCTCTCATGCAGCTTCATTATCTGAAATGGGTCTTCTTTATGATCTGGCCAATGATTTGTTTGTTGAGCAGATGAATTTCAAATTTTGCTATGTTTGGTTTCTGAGAAAATTTATTGCAGACCATTAGACACACTGGCCTCTGCCTCTTAATTAATGTGATATATGTTCTCTTATTTTAGGAAAAATGAAATACTAACATGGTAAAACTTAAAGTTTACACAAGCTTGTCTGATCTTGTATTAATATTTCCTTTTGTTCTTGCTGCTAAATTAAAATGGGTAGTTCCCCAAGGAATTAACAAGCTTCAAAGTTTTCCTGAAATGGATTGAACTACTTTCAATGCATGATTCATTGTATTTTTAGTCTTTTAAATCTAATCTTCACTTAACTGGGATATTTTTTTTTTTTTTTGCATATACTCTGCAGTGTTGCAGCTGTGCTATAACCAGCTCACAGGAAGCATACCAACGCAGTTGGGATCTTTGAAGAAGCTTAATGTTCTTGAGCTGCAGTCTAATCATCTTACTGGTGCAATACCTGCAAGTTTAGGGGATCTGGGTACGTTAATGAGGATTGATTTGAGCTTCAATCGTCTCTTTGGTTCAATCCCAATGAAACTTGCCGATGCTCCACTCCTTGAAGTTCTAGACATCCGAAACAACTCACTTTCTGGCAGTGTTCCTCTTGGTATATAATCATTTATATAGATTTTTAATAACTATGGTTGATATATTATTCATCTTTGATCCTTTGACAGAAAATGAACTCACAGTTGATTCTTTTTTCTTGTTTCTTTGCTGTAGCCTTAAAGAGACTTAATGATGGTTTCCTGTTTCAAAATAATTTTGGTCTTTGTGGGTCTGGGTTCCCATCATTGCGAGCTTGCAGTGCTTCTAATGGTAACAACCCTGGTAGACCCGAGGCGTATGGTCCAAGAGAAATACCAGAGACAGCAAATCTAAAATTACCTTGTGACCAAACTCAGTGCTCAAAGCCATCAAAATCTCAAAGGGGTCCAATTCTTGTTGGCCTAATTGTTGTCACAATTGCATTATCAGCCATAGGAATTCTCTCATTCACACAATATCGTAGGCGAAAGCAGAAGCTTGGGAACACATTTGAAATTTCTGATAGCCGTCTTAGCACTGATCATCAAATCAAGGGGGTTTATAGGAAAAATGGCTCTCCTCTTATTAGCCTTGAGTATGCTAATGGTTGGGATCCTTTGGCTGATGGCAGGAGTTTTAGTGGCTTTGCACAAGATGTCTTTCAGAGCTTTAGGTTCAATTTAGAAGAGGTAGAAACTGCAACTCAGTACTTTTCTGAGGTAAATTTACTTGGTAAGAGTAACTTTTCTGCAACCTACAAAGGGATTCTTAGGGATGGATCTACCGTTGCTATCAAAAGCATCGGTAAATCGAGTTGTAAATCAGATGATGCAGAGTTTGTGAAGGGATTGAATATCTTGGCTTCATTGAAGCATGAGAATTTGGTTCGGTTGAGAGGATTTTGTTGTTCTAAGGCCCGGGGAGAGTGCTTTCTCATTTATGATTTTGTCCCAAATGGGAATTTGCTACGCTATCTTGATGTGAAGGATGGTGATGGCCTTGTCCTTGAATGGTCCACAAGAGTTTCCATAGTTAAGGGCATAGCCAAAGGTTGGTCTAGTTTCTTACTACTATCATTTATTAAAATTAGTATGTTCTTACTTGTTAACTCATCTTTACTAAGCTATGTATCCTATTTTTCTTCAGGTTTAGCATATTTGCATGGATACAAAGCAAACAAACCTGCTCTAGTTCACCAAAACATTTCGGCTGAAAAAGTGCTGATTGATCAGCGGTTCAACCCATTGGTTTCGGATTCTGGCTTGCACAACCTTCTTACCAATGACATTGTCTTCTCAGCACTCAAGGCCAGTGCTGCTATGGGTTACCTAGCTCCTGAATATGCTAATACAGGCCGTTTTACCGAGAAGAGTGACGTTTACGCGTTCGGAGTTCTTGTTTTCCAAGTCCTTTCCGGGAAGCGAAAAGTCACTAATTTGGTACGTCTAGGAGCTGAATCATGCAGATTCCAAGATTTTATTGACCCCAACCTCCATGGTAGGTTTTTTGAGTATGAAGCAACTAAGCTTGCAAGAATTGCTTGGCTTTGCACTCATGACAACCCTATAGAAAGACCATCCATGGAAGCAGTAGTTCAAGAACTGAGTAACTGCAGTAGCTGTCTCTAGCTACCTTCAGTCCTTATTACCCCAAAAAAAAAATCATCAAAATGGAGATGGTGTTTCACTAACTACTCATCACTGAGGTTGAAAGGAGCATGCTTTTAATGCTGTACAAGTAATGGGACTTTTACAAGGGATTTTCATGTGAAATCAACTTCAGTCTTCGGAAATTTTGTAAAGTGGTGGATTTTTTTTTACCATTAGGAATTTAGCAGAATGGTTGTAAGTTGTAACTTGGTAACCCTTTTTAATTTATCTTCATCTCCAAGATTTCATTAGGCCTTATTATTATTATGATTATTCATCTCTTTGTTTATTTTGAGCCAGCAGCTTTCATATGACTTGAAATTATAATTGCCCTTGATTGTCAAAATGCCATAATTGTTTATCTGTGGATTGTTTTGGCTCTGTCTCTAGCTTTCGGCAGAATACTCAGAAGAAGTTATAAACCCATAAAAATTAAAAAGAAAAGGGAATGATTGGCTAAATCTCCCCACAACTCTTCTTTTGTTTTTTTCACTTCGATTGGAAAAGTTTCTTTTACAAGCAACATTAAACTGTTATTTGGGAGACGTCGATTAAGGTAAACTTTAGGCTGTATACTGATATTTTAGGGTGCCAAAAAAAGGAACGTAAAGTGTTTGATTGAATGCCTTAGGCCCCATCGATCCAACCAATTTGGTACGAGGCACTTAAATCTCTGCCACCCAATGGGCAAACCGGCAAAGTTGGTTTATATCAATATCAATTACTCAAAAGAATGTTTGTTTTTTTGTTGTCCTTAATATGGGAATGTCACTCATAACCCAGAATGCTTAATTATTAGGCTTTTTGATGACGTCTTGTTGCTGTATTTTTCATCCTTGCTCCTCGGATTCCTATTAGTTTAAAATAGGCTCTCAAAATGGAAGAATTCTGCAGAAAATTTGGCAAGAATGATAGACCCCCAACAGAAATAATCACGGGCTGTACTGTACTTTACTAATTCCATCTAGTTTGGACCAAAATCTGACAACACTGAAGAAAAACAGATGGTGGTAATTTACAAATGATTGAGGTGATTATTTGAAGTTTGGACTATCTTATTTTGGCACCCTGAAATATCATTCAAAACTTTTCTCGCCAAAAAAAAAGAAAGAAAGAAATATTATTCAAAACTTTAAATGTGAACAATTTTGTTTACCCATGGCCAAAAAAAGAAAAATTTTGTTTACCAAAGAAGGTATTAAGATGGCCAAAAAAAAGCAGGTACTTAGTTTTGAATGCTACTTGAGAGCCCAAAAGAATGGGTGGCTGGGCTTAACAGCACCGCTGTAGCCCAAAAAATAAGCCCGTTAGGAGGGAGAAAGCCCAGAAAAAACAGAAATGCAATTTTTATTTAAGTTCGCAGTTTGCACTCCTTAACTTTTTTTTTTTAGTTTGCACTCCAATCCTTAAGCCTAAGTAATTAGTTTTAGTTGACCCATTATACCGTTGGATCAAGTTAAGAAACCTATTAATTATAGGAATTATGCCCTTTGCCATTTAGTGTCATACACAATTTGATTCCAGATTAACGGCCATCGAATATGAGGAAACTTGTACTAATTTTTTTAAAACAATTGTACTGAAAAATTAGTTTACCCCATTATTAGTTTATTTCATAAGCAACCATAGAATTATTTGAGGCTCTATATACCAAGCTCCAAAATATGCATCAACTTGCAGTACTGATGTCCAAAATAAGAGGGACATTAGCTTGGATTTTATAATTTTAAAATACGGAGAATTCTGCAACACTGCACAGTAATTATTTATCTTAGAAACAAATTAAGGAAAGCCCCCACGTTCTTTCACTTAAACTATGCGGACTAATCTTTATTAAATAATAATACTAATACTTAATTAAAATGACTCTCTGCAAAATCTAGCTGGTCTCCTCGGGTTTGCGCTGTCCCAAGAACATTTCCTATCAGTCTATCACTCAATTATATGTACTATACTTTGTTTAGAAAATTTTCTTGATCTAAGTTGGTTGCCATTAATATACATATATATAAGAACATATTAATATTTACTAGGTAAATATTACATTTCTTCTGAAATAACAATATAGTATATATATCATGTTTAAATTTAACTACTTGTACCACTAAATGGATATGTCTTCCCTATTCGTGAGAGTTGATTATGGTTGGGGTTGCCTTCTAAAATCAAGTAACACTGGGTAGCCCTGTCTTGATTTTCACATTCATGTGGGCCTGTAAAATTTCAGGATGTCCAAGGAAATTCATGGATTTATTAAGTTCCTGTATAGTTAAAAAAGAAAATTTTGAAGAAAAAGAACATCTTTACAGTCACGTGATGACATGAAGAATCTATTGGATGCAAATACACGGGGTTTATTTTCCCTCATGCTTATTGTACTAGCTAATTGATTTTCTTGCTTGTTTTTTACCAAAAAAATATGCTTTAAGCTTGTCTTTGCACTCTCATATCAAAATTCAAAATCAAAAGCACATTGGAATTAATTAATCAAATCCATTAAATATTTGAGACAAGAATAATTTTACCATGTATATATAACATGCTAGCTATTTACAATTTAAAGAACCCTCAAAACAAAAACTAAACTAATTTTGACCCTATTCTAAACACTTTTTTATTCCACTTTGGTTGACAGGAAAAGAAAAAAAGAAGGAAAATCCAGGCTTCTCCTAATCAACCAAAAGGAAGCATTAATTATCTAATTAAGCTTGGATTATTTTCCCTTGTGGAAACCTAACCCTAAAAACATGTTCTTCCCCGGTGCATTTATCCACCTTCACAACCCAATGACTCCTCTTTCCCAAACCAGATTCAACTTTGGGTTTCGAAGCATTAATTCTAGTGACTAACAACCCTTCTCCTATAGGAAGCAACTGAGTCTTCGATCCACTTGACCGCCATGAACCCTTGGCAAATGCATTGTAACCAACCAATACGGCGCCGTTTCGTTTCCTACTCGCCTGAACTTGAACTGCTTTAAGTATTCCTTCGTGATTCTCCATTTTGCAGTCGATGAGAACGAAATCTGCTTCGGAATAGTGGGTAAACAAAAGATCTTGTGCTTCGCCGACAACAAACTCAACATGACAAGCATCGTAGCCTAGGATTTTGTTGGAGAGTTGAAGTTCTTCGGTTCCAGGAAGGATGCAAACGACACGGCCGCCGGTTTGGTGAGCGGCGGCCACCAGGGCTAAGACGGTGGAGTTGGCGGCTCCGGCACATGCCACGACCATTAGTTGTGCATTGTTGCCTGCTGCAAGGGCTGAAACGAACTCGGCTACATTGGGTTCATTAGCTTTTTGGCCCTGAAGAAAAATTACACGAAAACCAGTCAGATCATAAGAAATATTTATATTTATACTAGTGTTTGATCATATATTAGAGAAGTAGGAAATAATAAACTTGATAATTAAGGGGAAATTAACTTACCATTTTTAAGGTTTTGAGGTATGCTTTTGTGGCATTTTCAGCAGACCAGAAAGCCATTTCAGTTGATCTTGTATAAAATTTGAAGCAGATTTCAGGTTTTTTTGAAGATAGCTTGAGAGTTCAATTTCAAGCCTTAATTTGCTAAAATGATGGGTGGATGTCTTGGTGAAGGGAGAAATGGGGCTTATATATATAGGGGGATCCTAAAGAGGAATTGAATTATTGAAGAGTGCCATGTTAATCCATCTGGCTATGCCTTAACTAAAAAAATGAATAAAAATCCAAGTGGGACATGGTCAAATCTTACCGGTAATCAACTATAAACAATTTGGCACTTCTATTTTCTCATATATAGTACTAAAATTGTACTTCTCTTTGCTTAATTTGGCCTGTTTTTACTTTTTTTTAATTAATCCATTATATATATGCTCAAGGAAATCAAGTTATAAGTGGGTAATTGCCATATTAATTGCTAGTGAATGTATATATACATGGTTCATATCAATTTATAACCAAGAAAAATACAAAAATCTGCTACTATAGTTAGCTAGAATTTCAATTTCCATATTAGTTATATTAGAAGAAGAAAAAGGATGGGATTACAGATACAGAACAATAAAATTGCTTGGTGATCCTACTTTGGCATTGCATATATATTTATATTTATTAATAATTATATACCCAAAGATCTTCTATATGTAAGCAGCTTCCTGGAAACCTCTCAATAATTAATTATCAAAAGTTGTCCAAGAATAATTATAGGGTTAAAATTTTATAGTACTATATAAATTAGAACCAGTACCATATGATTTATATATAAATCTATGTCTATATATTATGAAAATGTTTATATGTATACATATATGAGCTGTAGTGTCCTTTATGGAAGGAACAGCAAAAATATTTAAATGAAAATAAGAAAACTCCACAGCAAAGCATTAAATTATGTTGATATCTAAGGGATAAAACAGACAAGGCTCCATGTTAACTCTGCCCACTGCACAACAAAACTCGCGTTATTAATATCAAAACTTTGAGATTAATTGTATTGCAATTAGCAGAGTCTTGGAGGGATACAATTTTGTAAAATTGGGCACCTTCCTATATATACGGGTTTTTTAGTAGTTAAGTCAACAAAAATATTGTTTTTGATTATATAAGCCACCTATATATATCCTACAATCTGGACTCGCTTAATTCAATATGGAATCGCATTGGACATCTAACAGAAATTGATCCTTATTTATAAGGGTAGGGTATAAAGATTCTTTCACTTAATCGAACAGATGCACACATTTTCTTTTCTTCAATTCTAAGAAAGTTCAATTAATTATAGTATATAAAGAACAAGATATGCATATGTACTTTGTGGTGTACGTACTTTGCTAATATACCTATTGACTCAAACTAATTAATTATTACTAATGAATTAGTATCAAAAGTTATCAAGCAACATATATATTTATATATATTAATACCTGCAAAGTACAATGAAGGAATTTGTCCTTATTCACCTAAAAAGAATAATAAAATCTGATCACCTTCATGGGACGAAGTCTTTTAAATTTCTTGAGCTCTTTTACAATTTGTAATATATAGTATTATTTCATCTAATTTGTTTGGAGCTCATTAAGGATGATTGGATATTGGAAGTACGGTATATTTTTTGTCAGTGTGTTAATTATTTGGCGATGTTAGCATATGATGTTGAAACTGGTTAATTTGTCGATTTGGGAGGAACCACTGTACAGCTTCTTCAAAACGATAGAACATGGATTGGCACCCGACATCCTTAATTAGTTACTGCTAGTTTACTTTCTTTGTTCTTTTGTAGCAAAAAAAAGTCTAGTCGATCGGTTTAATCTTCAAATAACTTTAAGCAGCGGAAGTTAATTATCTTAAGACTAATTTCTAATCGTAATGCTTTGTCTTCTTTTGCAACATCTTCATCAAGTTGCAGTATATTGAAATTTATAATGTCGACTTATCTTTTTCAGAGAGCAGGATTCTTGATGAAACGTACGATATATATATGGCTATAAAAGGATAATATTGCATTATTTTGTAGAAATGCATGCATCTGCTCCATACCCTCATTAGCTTTTTTTGCATGCATATGTCATGTCTTATTATTACTACAATTTAAAGTATTATTAAGTTAAGGTGCATGTACTCTCTTTACTCTTGTACCTTAAAAAACACAACACAAAAAGCAACTAAACAAGATTCTATAAAACTTTGATAACGAAATAACAAGAGCAATTTGTCTTAAAATTATGCAAACGGAAAAACAAAAACCCAGAATTGTCTATTTCATGCATTGTTTTTAAATAATATTCAAAGAACAAGGCACTAAATTTTAGCTGGTTATACTATATATATAACATATTAATGATTATTAATTAATAATATATGAAAACTCTTATTCATTTGTCCCCCCACAACCCAAACAGAGATCTAGATCAGATCATGAAGAGATGCCTTTCAACACATGGATTACAAAGCAAAAAAAAACCCATTCATTCAATTTCCTGTCTCTTGGTCGACTCTCTTGCATAGTTGCATTATATATTATGCCCCCACCACCCTCATTTTGTCTCATTATTACGAATTGTTTTGGTTTGGCAGAATTCTATTATAATTTATATAACATGATATCTAATTCTTTTGAATTTTTTAGGGTTTTAATTAAAATTTTCCATTTGTTTTGTGTTGGGAGAGTACTGCGATTGGATTCCAAGAAAGTAATAGGAAAATCAAACGAACGTGAGGAGAAATGGGAAGGAAATGAAACAAGTTGTGGGTCTCAAAGATTCTGCTTTTCAACCCCCTTCAACGGGTAAAGCATCCTTGGAAGGGAACATGTTTGCATGTGTCCTTTTTTTATTTAAATTTATTTATCTAATTTGCAGCTAGATATATCTTATATTTATAGGTAATTCATTCAATTATTTTAAAACTCTTAATAGTACAGATTATAAACATCTCCACCTATATATACACGTGCGTGCAAGGGTGGAAAATTGCGTGAAATATTGAGAGATATTAGGTGCTTGTAAGCTGTTTAAATTAATAAAAGCAATATTTTCCGTACTAAACCATCATAGAAATATGATTGCAAATCATATAAAAAATAATGCTAATGATTATGATAATTGAATAAATCTGCCATGAATTTGTTGAGATTAATCTTAGGAGTTATACTAGTAGTTAGACTTGGAAAGATTTTTTGGGAAATTAATTAACTTGTATTTTTTTTTGTGAAAAATTAACTTGTATATATAGAGATGTAAGATGTTTACGCACCATTTGTTATTCTAAAAAACAAGTTTAATCTTACGTCATTAATCTATTTAGGTTTTTTTTTTACAAATCTATTTAGTACTAGTAATATAATTAAGGTATATATAAATTCGGATAATTAGGGCTGTTTGGCTCCAAAACGATGATGAATCGGTCAAATGAAATCTTAAGTGTAATATTTGTTGCTACCGCTGTTTTAATAATCTCATATGTATAGTATTTAATTTGATCTGTACAATATAATCTCATCTGTACAGTACCTAAATAATGTCAATCACACCCCTATCACACCGTTCTATACTAAACGCACCATTCGTTGATTGAGGGAAAAAAAATTATCCATACCCGATCGACTTAATCAAACTCTTTAACTGAATTAATTTTTTTTCTTTTGCGATAAACTAAATTAATTTATTTAACCGACTTAGGTCGTGTATCTGTAACCGTTTCACCACCGTTTTGAGCACAAACGGAGCTTAAGTGTAAATTCCGTTTCAATCGCTGCTCTAATAATCTCATATGTACAGTACCTAATATAATCTGTACAGTGTAATCTCATCTGTACAGTTGCTAAATAGTGCCAATTACACCGTTACCGCACCGCTCTACTAAACACAGCCAATTATTCCAATTTATCTTAATTTAATTGGTTAAGCAGGTTATCTCGGGCTTATTACTCGAGAATTGCTCACCCCTAAATTCAAAGAGACTGTAGAAGTTTAAGTTTTAAAGCCCATATCCAATCTCTTACATTGAAAAATTAAATCCCAATATGACCCATGTCAAGTTGAGCCCGTGGACCGGAACGAATAACCCAATTACAATACCGAAATTGCACATAACCAATTGAGATAAGTAATTAGCTTAATTACCATGACCCAAAGAAAGCTTAATTAGTAGTTCACTGAAGCAATTAACATTTGGTCCTTGTAGGGAACTAGGGATCAAATGCTTTGTTTCCTAAAACCCCAGAGGAGAGTGCGCTTAAACGGAATTAATTTGTGCCATAGGATTAATTTAGAGAAAATCCGATTTAATTCCAAATTCCATCTTGACCATTGGATCAGGCAGTTAAGGCCTAGAATCATGGGGTGTGAGTGAAAAGAGTGCAAGAGAAGTATGAAAAAAAAAATTACGGAGAAAGGGTTTTAGAAAGTTGAACATTGTGTGGATTGTGACAGTTGCTTTGGCCTTTTGGGAAAGGGAACAAATAAAATGGTAGAAATTGAAATGGAAGAAGACAGGATGCTCCATCACTCCGTTCCCCCACATGACGATGCTCCTGGTAGAAACTTTTTCTACTTTTAACCCATTTTCTTACTACTGTTACTATTTCTCTTCCATATTTTATGTTTCCATTACATTTATCTACTTTTCCCCATCAATGCATTTGCAAAATCATTATTTTATATACATGGGAAGTTTGGAACTCAACTAGGAGAAGTAGGAAAAAGGCAAAAATTGGGTCTTGTTTGGCTCAATTACTACTTGCAAAGAAAGATGAATTAGGGAAAGAAATGCCCTTTTTTTTCAACTTCTTTTGTTATGTTATTTTGTGTACTGATCATTAGCAAAGGTTGGATTGCTCATGTGGAATAATGCCTTTGTCAATGTTGGTGAAAAAATTTGACATTTGACATTTTTTTTTATTTTTTTTTTTCTGTTTTGTCTTTTGGGGTTGAAATATATGGCACAGTGGAACTTCCAAGATCAGTGAGAGATACACCACCTGCTGATTACACTTTAAAGATTAAAAATTTCTCTCAATTATCAGATGCCCTCAAAAAAACCAAAGCTGATAAGTATGAATCTGCTGATTTTGAAGCTGGTGGCTACATATGGTGGGATTCTTTTGAATATTCAGTACAACCTTTTTTTCATTCTGTTTTATGTATCGTCTGTTCGCTTCTTTTCATATATGACTAATGCTTTGGATTGTGTGATTTTAGTTTAAATTTGCTTTCACATATAGTATATATACTAAGAATACCATAAGATATGACCTTTTGAAAGCTTCTTATTAAATTCTGACCAATTCATGAAACGTAAGCAGGAAACTTGTGCTGTACCCATATGGAGACGAGAAGAGGGATGGAAATGAGCACATTTCTCTATTCTTGGCACTGTCAGAGTCAGACAAAACAGTGTCACACAAAAACCCCCGCACCCCTGGATGGGAGGTTAAAGTTACCTACTCGTTTTTTGTGTTCAATCATTTCCATGACAGTTACCTAGTTATCCCAGGTACCTTCCCCTGTCTCTTATAAGCCTAGAATGTTAATCCTATGTATTGTAATCTGATATGAAGGATGTAAAAGTGGCTAAGTAAGGGAAATTCTGCAAGAGAATTTCTTAATTTGTGGTTTCATCTCTCGTGTGATAGTAATAAATGCAGATATTGCTTTGTGTAATGTATATGTTACATGCAGATGGGAGGATTAGGCGCTTTCGTGGCTTGAATGCTGAAAATGGACATGGGTTTTCTCGGTTACTACCACTCAGCACCTTCACCAATCCCTCCAATGGCTACCTTGTGGATGACTGTTGTGCCTTTGGCGTAGAACTTCTGGTTATCTCTGGCAAGGGAGAGACGTTTTCCATGGTGAAGGAGCCTAATGATGGTATCTTCACTTGGAAACTTGAAAACTTCTCTACCTTAAATGAGACTCCACAAGTTTCACGAGTGTTCACTGCTGCTGGATGTCAATGGTAATTATAAAGTGCATAAGATAAAGCATAATTTTCATATCATACGAGTTACATTGATAATTTTTCTTCTATAATATATAGGAAGTTGTCTGTCTATCCCAAAGGAGATTCAAGGGCTAAGGAAAGCCTATCATGTTTTCTGAAATTACATAGCAGTCAAAGTATTTTTTTCCAGAGGAAAGTATATGTGGAATTTAAGCTGTCAATCAAGAATCAATTTGGAATGAGTCATAGAGAACTTAAAGGTGGAGTATAAAACTTACTAATACACAATTTCATTATTACATGTTCTGCTTAAAGGCTTTGAAGCTTTTAAACTCTTATGATTTGACATGATTAACCAAGGGTTTTAACTCAAATATTGTTAATGTGCTGCAGACAATGCTTGGATGGGTGGTTCAGTCAGTGCCTGGGGTTTCGCAAATTTTATCCCCTTGAAAGATCTTGAAGACATGTCAAAAGGCTTTGTGGTGTTAGACGCAGTGATCTTTGAGGTCGAAATTACTGCCATCTCTCAAATCAAGTATGGGGTATAAAATGAAGAAAGTCTCTATAGGCTTGGGGATTTGTAATCTGTTTTTTTCTTCTTTTTTTCTTCCCCTTATTACTTTTGATGTTTTGAGCTTGACTCGGTTTTATATTTGCAATAGCCTTTGGTTAAATACAATGATCAAGTTCGTTCCTATAAATGGAGACCATTTGGTATGAAATTTGACTATAGTTTGCTCACTTGTTCAATGACGAGGCATTGAGCTACTTTCACTCTTATTCAACATGTATAAGTTGATATACGGTTTTCCATACCACAACTAGGGGAACGAAGGCCTTTATCCAACTCCAAACTCTTAATTCATTTTCTCTATTCACTAGACTCGATCTACCTTAAACGCTATGGAATTTTATGGACTTTTTTTCGACCTTGGCAGTGATGAGTTATAAGTATATAGTTTTCTATACCATTTTTCTAATTCTAATAGAGGAAAAAGAAAAAGTGATTTAATTAAAACATTAATTAAGATTTGTACTAATTTTCTTTGACAGGTTCTACAATCTAATTGAAAAGTCAAAATAATAAATTATTAATATGCATACTTGGTCCATTTCTACGATTTCTAAATGAAGTTGAAGTAAACCTTATAATCCATCAAGTGGTAAGCGGCTTGTTTCAGTTTAAGCAGGTCTTGGGTTCGAGACCTTGCGTACGCAGCTGCCCCTGTTGGGAGACTCACCCACCATAACCAGGTGCGCGACGCGGATCGGATCCGAATTAGTCAGGGCAAAGCCTTGAATACCGGATGGGATAAAAAAAACAAACAAACAATTCAATTACTCCCTCTCTTCCTTTATACCTTAATTAGGAGAGATTTTTTATTCCAACTTTATTCTTCCCCAATGCTACCTAACCTTTATTATGTTATTTAATTTTCTCTTCCCCAATAATGGAAAAAAAAATTTTCCATACATGAAAAACTAGTCATAGGATGCAAATTAGAGTGAGTGAATCCCTATTTAATAAAAGAATCATTTAAAAAAAAAAATTAATGCAGATTAACTTAACTTGCAAGTAAGCAATTTTAACCTAAGTAATCAACCAAGTTGCAAGTAGCATTTCTAAGGTATATAATTAAGTAATTCTCCCTAAAATAGGTGATTTCAAAAATAACTTCCAAATAATTTTCAAAGTAATCTACAGATGATTTTCCTTTGATTTAATTCTTGATTCTTTCTTCATCAATTCTCTTGATTGATTTTCCAATTTATTTCCAAAACGGTTAAAAAGTTGACGAAAGCGAGAGTTACTTTACAAATCCCGTGGCATATCCGAAATTCTGCGTGGCAAAGGGATATAATCCCATGCGTCACATGGCAACGAAGGACTCTACCCAATTCCAAAAAAAACAAAGCCACGTCATCATCATCCGATTGACTTTTTTTTTTTTTTTTTTTTAATCCTTACAGTTACCGTAATATGTTTCGCACTGAATCGAATATCTCAGTTCCATTCGACCATTCCCATCCAACTTCTAACCCAACGCTATATGTATCTAAACACATAAAAGGCCCAAATAGAAACTGGTCTTCCAAATATCGGTGTCGCCATAAATTCCATAGATTCTGACACTTGCTTTCATATTTTTTAATTTTCATTTCTCCAATTTAGTATTCGTTTTAGTTTTTTGATCGATCACAAGAGAAAAATATGGGGAATGTTTCGTGTGTGTTTTGTGCGTGCGTGGAGCAGGCGAATATAGGCGTTGTGGAGAGATGGGGCCGTTTCGAGAGGCTGGCGGAGCCTGGCCTCCACTTCCTTAACCCCTTTTTCGGTCAGTGTCTTGCCGGCGTCCTCTCTACCAGAATCTCCTCCCTCGATGTCAAAATCGAAACCAAAACCAAGGTAATTGCTTTTTCACTTCTTCCCTTCCATTCAACCCCTGTTTGCAATTACTCAGAATTATGAACTTTTTTTGTGTGTGTTTGATTAATTTTATTTATTTATTATGTTTTGTTGGTAAAATATGGAAAAATAGTTCTAGGATTGACTACTCGTAGGGATAAAGAATAGAAGAATAGCTTGTTGTGTGGAAAAGATTGAATTTTCGTAATCCAATTTTATTTGCATTGATATTCTTGGGGAATTCAGATGAATAAAAGTGAGTGTGAATGTCAATATGAATATGAATATGAATATGAATATATAATGGTGTTGTAATTTTGTAGGATAATGTGTTTGTGCAATTGGTTTGCTCGATTCAATACCGAGTGGTGAAGGGACATGCTGATGATGCATTTTATGAGCTGCAAAATCCCAAAGAACAAATCCAGGCTTATGTGTTTGATGGTAATTTTCTTGGTTCTCTTGATGATGCATCTTTTTTTTTTTGGTTACCCTTCCCCTCGGTTTTGTTTCCATAGATTAATCAGTCTGATTCTTTTCTTGAAGTGGTTCGAGCTCTTGTTCCAAGAATGAATTTGGATGATCTCTTTGAACAAAAGGGTGAGGTTGCTAAAGCTGTTCTTGAGGAACTTGAGAAGGTAATCTAGTGCTCAACTTTTCCCCCCATTTACCCTCGCCTCATGCATTAAACTATTCTAGATTGCTTAATTATATGTATGGTACGTATAAGTGACAGATAAGATTTTGGTTTTGAAACTGTTGATCTCTTAAAGTGAAGAAGATTTACTGATATGCAAGATAAGTACTTGTTTCTTTCAGTTTAATGTGTCCTAGAACAGATGATTAATGTAATATTTGACATACCATGTTACATTATGGGAAGGGGTAATTAGGTTTGTTTTATCATCTGTGGCCCTGTAACTCATCTTTTTTGGCCTGCATTTTCCTTGAGTATGTGATTTTTTCAAGGATTTCTGTCTATGTGCTTCTTTCTATCTTATGTATGGCTTTCCTTGTCTTACACAAAATCTGAAACCATGTTTCAGGTGATGGGAGAATATGGTTATATGATTGAGCACATACTGATGGTTGACATTATACCTGATCCTGCTGTGCGCAAGGCAATGAATGAGATAAATGCAGGTAATAACATTTTACCAATAGAAAATGTTTTTCGTCAGGTCATTTAAAAATCTGGAAACCTAACTCCAGTTGCTAAGTTAGAATCATATCTTTCTTCTTTCCTCTCCCTGCCCAAATTTAGCTATGAATGTGAATGTTGCGAACTAGATTACTAGAGCATGGTGCCAACTGCCAAGTAATTCAATGCTTATGTGAACTTGAGTCAATAGTCTTCTTGAGTGGCGAGTGCTATGCATTGAAAATTTAAGAAAACTTAAACCGTCGTGGTGAATGATTTTGTGCCTACAGCTCAAAGACTCCAGCTTGCCAGTGTGTACAAAGGGGAAGCGGAGAAGATACTCCAAGTGAAAAGAGCAGAAGCTGATGCTGAATCCAAGTACCTGGGCGGGGTTGGTGTGGCAAGGCAGCGCCAAGCAATCACAGATGGGTTAAGGGAGAACATCTTGAATTTCTCTCACAAGGTCGAGGGCACCTCTGCCAAGGAGGTTATAGATCTGATCATGATCACACAATACTTTGACACAATCAAGGACCTCGGGCACTCCTCTAAGAACACTACTGTATTTCTTCCCCATGGACCTGGTCATGTTAGGGATATAAGTGATCAGATACGTAATGGGTTGATGGAGGCCGCTAGTGCTCAAGTAAATGCTGAATAAATACACACAATAGTAATTTTGAAACTAGGTAATATGTTGGTCTTTGTTTTTCTTTTGGGATATTCAGTGCCGTTATTTGGTCGGTGAGTGTTGATTTTTCGTTTTGGTTTGGTATAGAACAAAAATAAAGATTGGATGATATAGAAGTTATATATGAAGGTTCAAGATTCAATTGGATGTGAATTTAGTTTTGTTTAATTCTCTTTAACTAGCTTTATATAATGATATATCATGCTCAAACTCCATGACTCCACCAAAATATCGAAAGCGCGCACAATTTACATGTAGACAGGCCATGAAGTACAAAGGAAAGATCTTTAACACCAAAATGTTTATTGAATTCACGTAATCCATCTACTATACAGAATTTACAAGGTAATTAGTTCGATTCTTCACAAGATGGTTTTCGATAATAAAAGTTAAAAACTAAACTAATCTGAGACTAGAGAAGGAGATTGTCCTTCTCGAGCCAAATTTTCAGTAGTGTGGATGCGTTGGTGAGTATGCTCCACTAACCCTATGATAGCCACTAGCACTCCCACTGGCCTGCATGCAAAAGGAATGGAGATTGATTAGCCAAAGGAGGAACAATTTTCCTTTCTTCTGTACGGAAATGACACGATATGTATCATCCGAAAGACTGAAGAGTGTCGTAAATTCAAACAATGTAGAGAGTGAGTGAGTAAGAGAGAGACACCTCAGATCTAGCATAGCTGATGTTGTTTGGAACATAGGAGTGTGAAAAGGTCAATCCTATGGTGACAGCAAATGGTGAAACAGACAAGGTAAACTGTTAGCAAACCAATAACAAGAATTCCAAAGCCAGCAATAGACAGGCAACATAAATAGGAGCAGAAGTTTCAAATTCCTTTGAAGGATGGACATAATTTGGTTGCCACAAATATAGGTAAAAAAGAACATATATAAAATTTCCGAGTACTATCAATATTCTTCATTCATTGAAGAACATGACACTAGATAATCTTCCTTGCGCATGTATTGATCTGTTTCTATTCAAGGCCTTAACTCTAATTAGACTTTCACAGTCGTTGCCAGACAAATGACACTTTTCCTTTAGAAAGGAAAGAAAATCACAAAAATGCATAAAAGTTTCTGAAATATAAGACAAATACAGTTGACATGTTTTCATTTCGCAAGATATCTTTGAGGTCTAAAGCAGAAACTGGAAGGGACATTCAAGTTGAAACCCAGACATGCAATGAAATTTACCTTTGTAAGTATTTATGCGAGGATTATATGTAGGCACATACAGTTAGATGATTCAAAAGATAAATATATTGACTGAGGATGCAAAAGAGGGTAAACACTATATAAAAAGGAATGGCACATTGGTGATGCTACCTGTCCTATACTCACGCCCTTGATTCAGTGGACTGCTATGCTCACCATTTCTGCCAACATATGTATACGCACATGAAACAAAGAACTGAAGATTAAAATCATATAAAGAGAGCTAAGATGCACAAGAAAAACCTTCTCGCTGGATAATTATCTGCATCAAAGCTTTGCCTTTCAAAAGCAGGCTCAAGAAATCCTGCATGCGGCAGGGCATCTTTTCCAAGTGCAGGTTTGAAGTACTTGGCAGGAGGATGTCTTTCATATTGAGCATATACTTTAACATAACCAACACAAGTTTGCCTTTGATGTTGAAAAGTAGATGTGTTACCACCTAGATGATATTGTTCCTGGTGCCTGGCAGGTTGCACCAATCCAGCGTGGGGTTCCTGAATATAGCCATATTTAGTGATCAAACACATTTAACATCACAGGATAATTGCGTGAAAGTACATAAATTACCAAATACGACGACGGCCTTCCTTGTCCAGAAATAGAGCTGTAAGCATAGCCTGGATACGCACTGATTGGTGCAGAATATGCCTCTTTATCTGGTACTCTATATGCAACAGAATCTGCACCCCTTTTTGGTCTCTTTTTCAAGTGAGATCTGCTCTTTGACTTTTGAGATGAATGACTAGGCTGAACTTGTGAACTACCTGTAAATTAAGGCAGATTAAATCATCCAGTGAACCCCACTGTAAGAGTAATAGTTTAGATACACCAAAAGCATATACAGAACTCAGAATTACCTTTGAGTCTTTTTGATGGCCCTTTACTATATAGTTGGCCCCTTTGCCTCTTTCTGTTCTTAATCTTGTTGTCAGATTTCTCAAGCTTGACAGCACCATGAGCTTCAGGGGGAATGCTTCCTTGTTTATTTGTTTTACCTTCTAGGATGTGCTTTGAATTTGAAGGGCCTTGATTATTTTTATCTGCAACTGATGCAGTCTTATCTTCAGTCTCCCGAGTGTTCTTCTTGCATATAACACTTGCTGCTGTCATATCACTCTTTTCTTTAGCCCTTTCAGACTTGGCATGACCTTTCATTTTCCACTGACCAGTACTTCTACGCAATTTATTAAGCTTCAATCGGGCACGAGTACTCTTTTGCAGGCACCCTCCAACAAGGGGACCTGCAATACCAGCTTTGACCTGATACAGAACTTGACTGTAAGAAATACTGTTAAAGAAATAAAGCAATTTACAAGATATCGAAAGAAATCACCTTGATTCCTCCTCCAAACTGTACTTCATTCATCCTTTTGACACAAGCTACTGCACTCTCACGAGTAGTGAAGGAAATGAATCCAAAATCCCTGCCTTTATTGCCGAAATTTCGAAATATTCTAACCTTTTTAGTCTCACCATATTGTTCACAGATCACTTTAAGTTTCTGTGCATTCCAAAACTTTGGTATCCCCTCAATATAAATAGTTTTTACCTACAGCAGGAGAGTTGAGAAATTTCAATTATTACCCATTACGAGATCATAAGAATTCTCATTGTTATTGAAAAGGAAAAAGTAATTTAAAATCAACAACATTCTCCCTCCATAATTGACCCATAAAAAGTTGATGTGGCTCCTTTAAAGGGAAAGTCCCGCCGCCCCCCCCCCCTCCCCCCCCCCCCCACACCCCCACACCCAAATCCAATGCAGTTCATTACTTTCAGGGCATCTTTTAGCAACCAAAGGGTCCAAGCAGTTGATAGCCAATGAGTAAAGCCCCAAAGTAACAGAAAGTATACCAATACCATCCAGCGATCCTAACCTGTAACCGAACTTCCTCTGTTGAATGCATTTTGGTGTGAGCAAAGGTAACTTTAGCACCTCTTGCATTGCCAAAAAATGCATCTGGCTTCCTTAAACGGTGCAATGCAACCTCTGCAGAAGAGCAGGTGCTAAATCTCAACAAAGAAAAACCTTTAATCCTCCCTTCCTTCTTAGGATCATTGGGTACTTGTATCTCATCAAGGTCTTCAATTCCATAAGTTTTCAATTTCTCAACCACCTAAAATGAGACGGCAGCAGTGGAAATCAGATAAAAAATCTAATGTCACCATGCATGCAGTTAAAAAGGGGTTTGGCGAACACATAACTTGATTCCCTTTGATACTACACTGTGTAATCAAAACAACCACAAATAAGAAAGCCAAAAGAGTATAAGAATGGTTTGCCTACATCTTCTTTGGTCCATGTTCTGCAAATATTTCCCAGATAAAGTACATTTCGGTCATGGCTAATTGATACCTTAGCTCGCTTGCCTCTCACCTACATGCACCGAGGGCAAAAGAAAATGAAGAAAGAAAAGGACTCAATTATTAACAATAGAAAGGTGACTGATTTTGTTTGTCAGATGCAGATGGATGTTGTGTTTCTAACCTCAATCCCATCCTTCAAGTCAGAGAGAACTTTCCTGGCTTGCTCAATAGTAGCATATTGAATAAAAGCAAACCTTAGGCTTCTATTTGTGGTTGGATGCCTCACAATCCTTGCAATTTGGACTTCCCCAAACTTTCCAAATATTTCAAACAAGTCTTGTTCAACTGCATCTTTATGCAGACCTCCAACATATAGTTCGATCTGCTTTTCTTTCTTCCACTCAGTTACAGAATATCGGTTAATTACCAGAGAAACTTCATTGACTTCACTAACTTCAATGTCTTTGCTCTGTTCCCTGTCATCTCTGCTCTCCTGCTGTCTCTCCTTACCATCATCCTCCTTGTCAGCGTATCTGTCATCAACATGCCCATCCAATTTCATGACTTCCATGCTGGCAGCAGAAGGCTCCCCTTCAACTGATCGCTGTTGTGCTGCAGAAACAAAAACAAAATATGTAGTCGACATAAAAGTCGTGCAAACTCATCGAAAGTTGAGGGTAAAGCAATTGAAATTTGGGGAGGGGGGTGGGCAGGGATGGGGGAACCAACAACAACAAAACAAAAACAAACTCCCTCGTACAGAGGGGAGAGAGAGAGAGAAACGGAGGCAAACAGTTTTCACAATACCATACATATACAGAGTGCAACAGCTTGCTTAATGAGTATAAGTAGGAAAAAAGGGTGTATTTGTGGACAGGAAACTGTATATTTCAGAAAACTAAAAATCTAATCTCCTAAACATCATAAATCATAATACACGATTTCAATAATATGTCATGCAACCCTTTTTCCAAGGCATTAAAGACAGCAAACAGTGAGATATTATGATAACAGATCATGTAACTAATGTTTTACTCCACTGATGTTGAAACTTTTCTCCAATTGCAAACTTCATACACATGAGAAAACTAAAAGGATAGTGGCGCACACTAGTTTGGAGAAAGCATACAAACTATGAAGAAGCATGTAAAGAAAGGATAAATAACGTAGGACTGTGCACAAACAAAAATGAAATATACAAGTTGATGTTTCCTCAGAGCAAAATAAAAAGTTGATGTTTCCTCACTGAAGAATGTTAGAAGGAAATATAGTATAGCAGCTTTCATTGAGTTTGTCAAGTTTTACTAACGCAATTAAGCAAGTACTTCCTTCACTTTGTGGCGACATGACATGTCAGTGCATATTATTAACAGGCCATGTTATACAACACTTTAAAGGTTCTAAAAAAACTAGACGTTTCATATACCAACAGCCTATCGATTGCATGGCCTTTTTCCCCATATCTTTAGTCTCCCTAATTTTCACAAATTGCAATCTGATCTGCATTTTCAGATTGAATTCCGGTTACAACTAAACCTCATTCAAGCTTTTGATACTAAAATGCCAATTACTGTTTATATAGATTAATTAACAATTACTTAATTCAGCAATGCCAATTAACAGCTGGAACCGAATTGAAATGAAGATTTGTGAAACAATAATTGGTCAACTACCTGCATTTGCATGAAGTTTGGCTTCTTCACCGTTCTCAATCTCATTCTCTGAATCAGAATAAGGATTTATGATCGAATTCAAACTCTTTCCCATGACGTTTTCTTCCTCCGATGTCTCCTCGATTTTAACAATATCCAAATTATTTGATTTCTGACTATCTTCCAAAACATTTCCAGCGTTTATATTTTCACTAATATTTTCATCACTAGAAAGCAATTTATTTCCGATAACCGGACCGACATCATTATTAATTTTATTCTGTTGAATCATTGCGTCCATTTCCATGACCGCACTTACCACATTATCGACTTCTTCAAACTCCTCTTTGAAGCTCATCACAATCTCCCGATCAATTTCCTTCTTTCTCTTGCCAGCCTTAGAAGCTTCCGGAACGATCTTCGACGGCTCTGTATCCTTCATTTCGATCTCCACCGCCGGAACCACGTCATCTTCATCTTCCTCGGTCACTTTGACCACTCGCCGATTGGCTCTGCTCTTCTTCCGACGCATGATCTTGATCAACTCAATTTCTAACTCCTCCTCTCTCTCCCCTATGAGACAATCTAATAGCCAACTCTTTTCCTGATTATTACTATTAAAAAACGAAAAACAAAACCAACAAAAATCATCAGTTGTCATGGATATTGAGATCAGAGAGTCAGTTCTGAAGAGTTTCGCGGGGCTCGACCGATCGAAGCCCAAAATCGAACTACGCCCATTTGCTTTGCTTTTTATGGGCCTATTAAGTTCCCAATTGCCCTCTCTATAGGCTTATGGAAGTAGGCCCATAAACGTTCTATGGGCTCAACTTGGACCTATGGTCGGATTAGATTTTCGTGCTAACAAATCCCTTTAATTTTTTTTTGGGTTCAAACAAAACCCTCTAATTTGGAAATATACTCTGTTCTACAATTATTAATTATTATACTAGTAGATCTTTTAACACATAATAATTACTTTGTTTTTGTAATTTTATGCGTAATTTTGTAAAATAAAATAAGTGATTTTGCAGTTTAGTGGATACTTTTTTTAGATAGGTTTTCTTTTTAGATATTTGCCAACTAAATTTGTCTTCTAATTTTTTTTTGTTAGAAAAATGAAGGATAATTTGTCTTCTAATTAACTCATGAGATGAGACAAGATCACTGACATTATATATTTAGATGGTAATTGTATTATGTAACCATGAAAGTTTATCCATACATAATGTTGATTTTTCTCAATATGGTAAGCTAGAGAGAAAACCAAAGGTATATATAGCTTCTTCTTTTCTTTCTTTCCCTTTTTCTTTTTCTTTTTCTTTTTTTTTCCCTACTTCCAAAGGTATATATAGCTAAGTGCTAGAAATATTAATATTTTTTCTATCAGGCGTATGGTGGTAGAATGCTTGACTCTTAAAATTTCAGTAGCTAAGATTCGATTCCTAACAGTCTCAAGTACAAAAAAAATGTTAATATTTTCCATCTCTAAACATTTGCTCTACTCATTGCCAAAAAAAAAAAAACATTCCCTCTACTCTCATTTGATCATCAATGTAATGGTAAAATAAATAGAAACGATAATTTCTATTTAAGAAAATTTGTCTTGTTCATATAAAGAACTACATGTACCATTGAAAAGTACCCAAAAAACAAGGTTATTTTCAAAAATTCAAATCCCCTACTCCAAATTTAACTAATTCAAAATGTTTACTCCATCTAATCATTAATAAGCAAACAATTTTTGGTAGTAGTTAGAAGGCACAAAAAGGCACCAAACCTAAAATGATACAAAGAAGACGACAAAAGGAGAAAGTGGCAAGAGGCAAGAGGTGGTTATAAAGATGTTACTACTATTTCTCTTTTATGAGAAAATATTATGCATGTGTTTTTTTTTTTCCCATACATAAACTTGAAATGTGGGGAAATTTTAATTATTTTGAGAGGGAAGAAAGAGGTAGGGAAAGCTAGCTAGCTACTACATTTTTAAGTTTTGAAGCTGGTAACCATTTGTTCCCATATCCCAACTAACGCTTTTCTTCCAGAATTTCAGGTGCAAGAAAAAAATGTGTTTCAGGTAAGATTTGGCTGGTTCTAGAGACAATAATTAATGAAAAGATTGTCAAAGAATTAAATGATGATCATATATCAAATTACTAGTACTTTTTTTTGAGTAAAACAAATTACTAGTACTAAACTTATTTACTCGTGTTCTTTTATAGCATTAATTGTTGTCACATTGGAGAAAATAAGACACAGGGCACACTCACTACGTGAGTAGTTTTTGGCAGTTTTGTTTAAATGAGTAGTTTTTTTAAAATAATATAAATAAAATCTAAATACTTATATTTATCTCTAATGGGTAGTTTTATTTAAGATTGGTAGTTTTTATTTTATTTTGAATTTTTAAAAACTGAATCAACTCGTGACACAAACTCAGGACTTGGTTTTATAATTAGTATAGAGAAAATTCTTGTAATATTTATTTTCTATATTTAAACAGGGAGATTAAATTCTATTAGGATCATCCTAAAAAGAGGTGGTTTTAGGATTCCACTAGGATGGTGCCATCTAATCAAATCTTATCAAATTTGAATCATCATCAAATCCTAATTTACACTCTACCACACCTAATTAAATTTTTATTAATTACTTAACCTCATTGAAAAAAATTAATAAAATTTATCAAAAAAAGTCACGGTGCAAGTAAAAAAAAAAAGTTAAAAATAAAATTTTTTTAAAAAAATTATTCAATTTTAACTAAGGTTAAGTAATTAATAAAAATTTAATTAGGTATGGTAAGGTGTAAATTAGGATTTGATGATGATTCAAATTTGATTAGATTTGATTAGGTAGCACCATCTTAGTGGAATCCTAAAACCACCCCTTTTTAGGATGATCCTAATAGAATTAACACTCTTAAACAGGAGATCATATTAAAAAAATGGGTAATTATTTGATACACCGGCAGTGTAAATTTTGGACTCCACAAGCAGGTTGTGGAGTTGACACATGTCCATTTTTTAATTAATTAAGTTTTAAATATTTCAATCTAGTCCCTAGAGAACACATGTCACCCTTCAGGACACGCTTGTGTGGTCTGCTAAACTCCACTGACGGTATATTGTATAATTTGTCTAAAAAAATATACCATTTTAAGTTGTATTATATATATATATATATATAAAGAAATGGCTTATATACCAAAATGCACCCCAAACTATCAGTCTATGGATAATTTGCACCTCAAATTTTAATTTTGGATAATGTGGTACCCAAACTATCAATTTTAGACCATTAACACAAAAAATTGGTAGATTTATTTTATGGGTTTTTGCTGGAAATGATAAAAATTGGTAGAGTTTTGATACGTGGCAATTTCATCCAATTTTGGATGCTAATTATCCAAAATTGATAGTTTGGATACCACATTGGGATAAATTAAAATTTGGGATGCAAATTGTACATTTGTTGATAATTTGGGATGCACTTTGATATTTAAGAGAAAAATAAATTGGGTGAAATCAAATCAGTTAGCGGTTAAGCGGAAATTTTATCTCCACTAAGCCGGCAAAAGCAATATTTGCAAGTCAAATCAATAGCTTTTAACCTCTAATATAGGCATAAGTCAAAATTAAAAGGCTTTGGGCCATGGGCCATGAAACTTAGACCAATCTGAAAAACTGTCTGCTTTGATTTTCTTTTTCTTTTCTTTTTTTAATTAAAATGCACTACTACTATATACTACTAGTGTCTAGTAGTGAGTTTTCTCAAAGAAAAAGTTCTATATTTAGGTTGGCTTGGGTAGCTATGAATCGTACAAAAAAGTGTAATCATGAAATTAGGAGAATAATATTAAGAGATTATAATTGGTTGTTCTTTGTAATGAGTATGGATCATGATTATTAGTAGGTAAGATAGTTGGAGAGATAGGTAGGAGTACTAATTTGTTTTTTTCCTTTTTGGTGAGAGCTAGGTTTAAACTCTCTCAAAAATTACCAAGACTTTTTCTAGTGCCCCTAGGCTTAGGTTTAGCACCTTAATTATGAGGTTAATTTCAAATTATAACTTTTAACCTTTTCTTTTATTTTTCCTCCTTATGCCCTAAACCCTGATTTAAACAATGAAAGAGCAAGGAATAAAAAAATTTGCAGGAGTAATTGTTAAGCTTTGGTAAAACTAAAACCAATTGGAGAATTGGGTTTTAGATTTTAGTTACCCACAATGTCTTCCCATTCATGGAGGCAATTAATGGAGATCATCATGTTCTTATTATATTTCTGACCACTATGCACTCTATGCTATAGTATTTTTATATTTTAAATAAACTTTTTACTACTATTAGTACTTTTTCTGATACAGAAAGTTGAATTCCATAATAGCAGTCATTGAAAATAAGAGCATAAAAAGAGAAGATTAAGGGGGAAAAGGAAAGAGGAGGAAGGGCCACAAGAGGGTAATGAATAAAAATACCAATGGCAATCCAAATCAAAATCATCTCACATGTCTTTACATGGATCTGCTTCAAATTCAAAAACAATCAAGAGCTGTATATAAGTGGAAAAGGCAGAAAAAGAGAGGAGATTAATCATGGGGTAGCATTGAAAGTGTTGAGATTCTTGTAGAAAGAGGGTCCTGTCCTATACTAATGATTATACCCTCCTTCCCCTTTAACAAAGAAAATTAGTGGAATGAACAATTAAGGGCATACCATACATACAGGTGAAAGAAAAAAAGAGCCTCCTTTCTAGTTGGTGAGAAGTCACCATTACTTGGCCTTGCCGACAGGTCCCTTGTCCCTCAGCCCCCCAGAATTCAAGTAGCATCAACAAATCAAAGGGTGGAAATTTCTACATTTAACTCTACGACTGTTTGCGTTGACTTTAATTGACTTCAAAAGCTGAAAAGTCAAGACATTTCAACTTCTTGTAATAACATACCGACTACATATGATAAGAGAGAGAGAGAGAGAGAGTAAGTGCATGCCAATAGTCTGGTTGGATATTCAAGTTAATCTTACAGGGTTTCCTGTCAACAGCGAAACTGCAGCAGCAATGGCTTCTAAGAAGAAACTTTCTGGGATTGCCAGCCTGTGACATGAAGAGGGACAGACATAATAAGTTTGCAATTGCAAGTATTGCAAAATAATATCAGAGATCTATTAAATACCTCATATACTATATTTAGCCTTCATTCCTAAAACTTACCTTTCACCTAATACTTGTACTGTTATAATAACCATAGGATATACCTACATATGGTATTTGCAATGCATTTGAATGCTTCACCTGCCAGAGATTGCAGTCCCCAACTTCCAGGTTCCTGCAAAGTTAAAAATACATTTAAATTAAAGATTAAGATGAAAAATATAATCTCATTCCACATTGCACATCTTACTTTATACAATTCCTTTTATCATTTTAAATTCCTTTTAATCATTAGGAGTCAAGTATCAGCGTATCACCTATGCTGCCTACCAGCATCTTATACACAAATATTTGTTTATGTGTGCCTGGGTTTATTAATTTGAAAGTTTGACATTTTCATCTTACTATCCACAAATATAATGGATCTATTGCATCATGCAAGGATACAAGTCCACTTGACAACCAAATTGTGAATTAAATTTTAATTTAAAATGTTAACATAAATATCACTAATACCACCAACCTGCTTATTTAGTCAAAAATGCTCACAGAAATGTAAAAACCTGCAAAATCAGGTCAAGTTCGTTGTAATATCTCTATCAGCCATCTTATGTGCCTCCTAAAGCCAACAGGACTCTTTGCTTCCACTTTGCTCAAAACTTTGTAGCAGCTATCTTAACCGATAACCCCGCAAAACTTCAGTTTTCAATCTTGACATTAAAAATTTGAAAAAGAAGGGCCCAGTTTGAGAGTAAGAATGTCACCATAATTGGAATGTTTAAACGACAAGCTACCGAAAATGATGGAATAAGCCTTGCCAAAATTCAATTTTAAACTAATAGATAAACAGAGAAGGGGGAGGCCCCTTAGTTCTTACTTTTCCTTGACTATGACAAAGAAAGCACTGAGATAGACATCCACTCCTTATGGTGGGCTCCACACTGGAAGACCAGACAACCCAGGTGATACAGTCAAGTCATATCAGCAAGAAGCACCCTTCGGCAACAAAGATATGCTCCAAGTTCATCCGAGGTTGACCCATGTGGGTGGAGATCAAAATCTGGTTCACCACAAGCTGAACTGGTGCTAGCACACCAAAACCTGCAGCAGAAAAGATACTTCCATAAAATTCTTGACCAGTTCTATATGCATTCTTTTGCAATTATCAACCTTTCATTCAAGTAAACCGCACAAATTCAATATTCTACAAGACATCCTTTGCAGTAACTAGTAAGCATAGTCCAAACACATTCTTGTCACTTCTTTCCATCAAGGAATAGTCAATATAAATAGAAGACAGTAATTCCCATAATCAGTGGTTTTCTCAAATGCAGTTATATCACAAACTGATGCTCTAAGCAACAGCAGGTTCCTTTACAGATCAGATATACAACATAGTCTCCGGTTTATGTTAAATCAGGGAAAATATAGAGGAAAACAATATCAGAAATGTCAATTGTACAATACGGATAGTTAACGTGAGTCTTCTTGTTACCATCTGCTATGCTAGGCATCGGCATACTAAGTTTGCAAGAGGTGAGGCAATAAATCAAGTCAACAGCTTCCAAGGGATTTACTGATGTAATTTAAAACATTATGAATATGGTTAGCTGATCCAAGTACCAATTTCAATTTGGCTTTTAAGATCTTGAACATGAAAGTTCAGTCTTTTCTGGTAGTTTTATGTTTAAAGGGTGCAATTCATGTCATGCAAGAGACAAGACTGGGGTCCAGAATAATAGTATAAAACTAAAATAAACCAGATAACATGCAGCTAGGTTGAAGTCACTGTTAACTTCATCCTTGGTCAAAGGTTCACAGAACACAAGTTAGATGACTTGCTACGATTATCTTGTAGAAACAGATTGTAACTTTTATTTATGATTCAAGAATGTATGCCTACAACTTCTATTGGTGAATAAAAGTTAAAATGGAGTTGACCAGCTTCAGAAACTCATGAAATCTCTCAAATCTTGATGTGCTGAACTCCATGAAGGTCATTGCACTTTATTGACATTTGAGCACATCATCTGTTTATCCTATAGACCAAAAAATTGTAGAACATGCTGGGAAGACATGACTCGGATATTATTTTCAGATCAAAACAACTTAGAGAGCAATCCATCATCAGCATAAAAGGTTTAACTTTAGGAGCAGATCATTTATGAAGTCAAAAACATCTGATATTTCTCCATTTGCAGGTTTTTTAACACTTGTTAAGATTTTCTTCTCAGAATTCTTGAAGTGGAAAATGGCAATCTTACTCTTAGTATAGTCCACTTATTATTCACCTTTTTTTCAGATAAAGCTTCTTCCATGAAAATAGTGAAGATAACTGACCTACAAGGACTTAAAATATGATGAGAGTAAAACAAAATTACATAGATACATACAGTGTGTGCAACATATTTTACTATAACTTAACATTATTTTTCGTTGCCCTTGTTTAATTGACATTCCATTTTCCTATTGTTGTAAGTTTCCTAGTCGAACCATATTTTCTATAATTATTAAGACTTCATACTGGTGCATTTAACACACAAAACCTAGGCAGCATCTGCATATATATCTGCAACAAAAAAATAAAATCATCTATTTAAAATGGTACTAAGACTTCAGACTTTTTTCTGCAGCTAATCTCTATTCTTCTCTCTTAAAGTTGATTTTCATTTTGCACATTACTAAGGAGGATACTACAAATTTTCTCACCAGATATAGACATCTCAAACAGAGACAAACTAAAAGCATAATGCTTCATATATGATAACTAAAAGTAGATCTGCAACAGAAACATTCACAAAAAATTTATAATTATACAACAACAGAATGGAACTTTTTTATGGACAAGTTCCTCTAAAGAAAGTACTACATCTCAACTTGTTTATAAATCAAGACCCATTTAATGTTTATCAATTGATATTTGTACCTTCTTGACAGAGCAATAAACTGAAATCATAGGCAGAAAATTGCTTTTTCATTTCAACCATGCAGTCATGAAATTCTACTAAATATCTATGGCTACATCACTATCTATATATTTTCTAATTTTCAATTAGAAGAGAAGCAAAGATGGACAAAAATAAAAGACAATGGAGAAAGAATTCGATCAAATCCTATAGTTTACAATTCTACAGGAGTTAAAAGAAAGCATTACACTTATGGTGCATCTGCAAAGACTTCATTGAGCATGTCATCCTCACTGCCGATCATAAACAGCTCTGCATCCTTTTCTTCCTCATTGGAGAAATCCCTCCGGCCAAGCTTCGAATGAGCTGCAATAAATATCATCTTCTGGGCCCTTTCCAGGCCTATTCTAGAATGTCTGTGGACACAAATCCACTTCATCAATGACCAGTTACATTTAAATCCGCATGATGTTGCATGTAGAAAGATAAGCCTCACTGCAACCTTTCCTAATGACTTATATTCACTAAGACAAGTTTCCCATACTAGCCTACTGCTCTGGGGGTTAGCAATTTTCATTTTTCCAGTCACAGGGTCTTGCTGTTTAACCTGAACAGCTTGGGCATAGAGTGGCTCTAAACCTTCTGATCTCCATTTCATGAGCTCCATCAGCGCAACATGCGCTTCTTCCCTGGTAACTAAACGAGTTATGAGCTTGTCAACATCCTTCTCCTGCTCATGCGTCAGGCACTTGAATGGTGGAAGGTATTTTCCACTAGTGTCCCGTGTCAAGTTGAGAGGATCAAGTATAAAAGCAGCTGACCACGCAGGGTGGTAATTCTTTCTAAATCTCTTTTCAACAATTTTCTCAACAGGTGCTTCAGCAATGTTGAACTTGGTACACCATTCCTTCACTTTTACCCTCAACTCCTCCCAGAGAGGGAGACATTGCCCAATCAGTGGCCTCTCTACCTCAATCTCTTGAGCCATACCCCTGATCAACTTCACCAGTGAATAAACTGCCTCCAAATCATTCCAAAACCCCTCATTTTGGACAATCCCAGCAACTTCCCGTGCAACTGGATCCTCAACACAGATCACCTTGTAAGAATCGTCCAACACAACCATCTGAAGCACTCGGGAACAGCTCAGTATGTCCTCCAACATTGCAAAAACATGTGCAATGTTACTGCTACAATCACATTTGTTGGAAGGAACCCGTATCAGCCCACCGTACTCAAGCTCCTGCACCCTGTGCTTTTGAAAGCTACTTCTAACTTGTGACTTATTATTTACAAAATTCGCAAGCTTTAAGGAATTCTCAGTGACAGTGCGGAAAAGGTGAAGCTCCTTGCTAAAATCTTTTATCAAGCTAACAAACCCTTGAAGCTGACAAGATAGATTAACCATCCAATGATTCTGAATCTCCAAATTCCTCAAAGCCTTGGCCTTGTACTTATCTGCAACTATTCCTACACACTTCTGCACCCCACTCCCAGAAATACCCATAATTGTCTCCCACAAAATCTCCTCCGCGTACTTGGAAGTCACTGATCCACCAGTAAAGACCGCCTTCTGGTACACGCTGCTACCATTTGGAAGATTAACACTAAATTTAATCAAATTCTCCTCAACACAGCATGAGCTGCCACTACTATTACTAGAATAACTACTACTACAACAACAGCAGCAACTTTTTCTCTTCCACCCATCAGAAGCAACCTGAAAGAACATTGCATCCCTAATTCTAGCCTCAGATTCCCTCTTTGCTTCATGAAACTTATTATCAAGCCGGGCACCCGAGAGGTCCCTCCTTGACACAGCAGGCATCCCAACCTGGTTAAGGAAAGCCCGAAACTTTGGGTGCTCGAGGCTCGAAAAGGAAACTGACCCACAGGACTCATAAAACCAATCAGCTAATAAATCAAATGCAGAATCAATCTGGTCCTTGCTCAAAGCTGGACCAGGAGAAGTCTTGGGACTCTTAAGCTTCTTAACACTATCTTCCAACAGTGCTAATGCACCTAAATCTTCTTTCCCACCGGAAAGAACCAAATGCTGCTGAGTCAACCCAGCATTATTGTTATTACTATGACTCGAGTAACCAAGCAAACGAGTTGACTCGACTATAGCCAACGAGTGGCTATTATCATCGTTACTGTTATTACTTACTTGGTGCTGTAAAGGAGAGGCGATAGCTGCAGGGGGACTTCGCTTCCGATGATTAGGGTGATGTTGATAAGAAACAGAAGGAGAAGCCAGTGAAGATATAGGTAAAGGAGAAAGCGAGGAATTGGGTCTCAAAACGGCACTAAAATTGGGGCAAGTGCCGCGTTTCAAGTGCTCGGTGGCGGTCCGGGAAGGGTTAGAGGCGGAGAAAAGGGCATCGCACAAGGAACACTTGAGTTTAACGGCTTTGGGGAGGTTCGTATCTGGGTTTCGAACGAGAATTGGTTCAAGATGAGCCCAGTACCATGCCCCTTTCCCTTTAGTAGCCTTGGTTCGAACCGTGATGAGCCCCTCGTATCGCTTGTTCACGGCTTTCGCCGCTGGGTCTTCCGTTGAAGAAGAAGACGGGTCCGTTGGCGGTAGAGAGTTCGTTGAAGCCATTTTTTTCCTTTTAATAAGTAATATATATATATTAAGACCGTGTTTGGTTTAAGGAAACAAATTTTGGGTTTCAGTTATATTTATGGTCATGGTGAATGGTGATGAAGAAGAAGAAGAAGAACTGAAAGAGAGAGTGACGAGGAAACAAAGTTTGAGGTTTGAAGAAGAATGAATTGAAGGGGTATAAATGAGGGAGGAAAGAAATAGAAAGAGAAAGGAAATGAAAGAAAAAGAAAATGGAAGGAGAGGAAAGGAGAAAGGGGGGCTATGATTATAGTTGTGATGTCAAACTATTTATTGATTAGTTTAAAATAGAATTTAAAGATGTCACTATTATGTCAAATTCAAATCTCAAAAATTGGATGTTAATATATAATTAACCATAACCATGATAGTAATATTTTACTATATGTTAACTCATTTTAAAAAAAATTTGTTCTGCTAAAAGAACTTTGTCTTTGTCACCCCCAAACTAGAAGAATCACTACTAATAAAAAACAAGTAGAACTATCAAAGATGTATATATACCTTAACCTTCCTTTTTTTCTCTTTTGTTTAGGCTCCAAATTACAAGAGTAATTTGTTTTATCTCCAAACTCTTATTTCAAATACCAACTTTATGTCTCTTTGTTGTAATAATAATAGCATAAAAACTTCATAAATGATTTTTTTAAACAAGATTTTAGTAGATCACTGTGAGATGCTTTGTATCGTTCGTACAAGATTTCAAATTTAAGTTTATAAACGACCCTCAATTACTTACTCACAAATAGTTGATTCAAAATTATATATTCTAATAATTAGGCGGATGTCTTTGAACCTAAAGGGTAAGGATTCGAGTCCCGGTCGAATTCAATTAACAAAAAATTATTATATACTAACCACTGAATCAAATATTTCAATCCAAATTTATAAAGGATTTAAAACTAAAAACCCTAACTCTCAATGAGTTTTTTTTTAAAATGAAATTATGATTTTTTAAAATTATTTTCTATAATAATTATGGTATATCAATTAATAAAAAATGGGAAAAAAAAGTCCACGTGCTGGATTGGGGTTGGGGGAGTGAGAGTCAGTCGCAAGAGGACAAAAGTTGTCACCTAGGCATATCACAGAGGGTGGGGTCAAGAGTTGAATGTTTTCATAGGATAGTTGAGCCTACCTTCTCCTTAATTGGTTCCCTTTGCTTCCCTTGCATATATATATAATTCGTGTTTATCACTCGATCATCCCCTTTTTGAAAATTATTTAGTAACTTTTTACACTGTTTTCTCTTTTAAATTTAATTTATGATGTAAATAAGGTTTTTATAGTATACTTAATAGCGTCCTAATTCAAATATTTAACTCAATCACTAATATATCATCACTTCACTTATATACCTTATTGAAAATTTGAAAATAGTAGTCGTGATAATAATTGTAATAATAATCCATTTTATAAGATCATTGGTGTCTCGTGAATTCATGATTTCACTTTCACACAATAACATTTCCTCCACTTCCGAAGCTAGTTCTTTCCTTTGGGTGGTTTCATTATTTATCATTAGAAGAGTTCACAAGCATAATAGCCAATCCTGAAAAAATGGCTTTATTTTTCCCCATTTTCTTCCTTTTTTTATTTTTTTTAAGTCTTGCTTAATTATTTCCTCTAGAAAACTATTTAAGCAAACCGAGATGTGTGATGATATAGTAACATTTAAAATTTGCAACTTTAGGTTCTGTTTGTTAAATTAAATACTAAAAATTTAAACACTGAATTTTTATGGCTACTGAATTTAATATTGAATTTATGGTGAAAAAACTGTTTGATAAGTTACTTAATGTGAGATGTAAGAAAAAAAATTGTTGATATTTTCGTATGAAAATATTTAAAAAATACATTGATAACAATTAAAAAAGAAAGAATTATTGATGAAAGGAAAGAACATAACATTAATGTTTAAATCTTTCCATAAATAATATTGTTGAATAGAAAAAGTAACATTAGGTCTACTTTTTATTTCCAATACTTTTTCATTGAAAATTTTAAATTAAGTGATTTTCTAGTATTGATTATCAAACGCATTGAAAAAATTGAAGCATTGAAACTTTACATTTTCAATGGTTTGAAAATTTTCAATAGTTTATCAAACAGCCCTTGTTTTATTTGTTTACAAATAAATAATAACTACTTAACTTATCCAATATTGACTTAATCGAGGTTTTACATAGATTGGAATTTCTTTAAATCAACTATGATTATTCAATTTCGTTTAAAGACAAATTTGGGAGCGTAACGATACCGTTTTAAAAATTTGTAGTGCATTGCCACTTTCCTTTTCTTCTTATACTTAAATCATGCTTAGAATTTAGCAACTTTTTTTAAGGAAGAGTACTATTACAAACGGCCGTATTAAGAGATAAACACATGTAAAAAACTTTTGTAAATAAAATCTTAAATTTTAATATGTCAAGCTACGTTGCGAAGGCACATGTGCCTCACAAGATAATAAAAGCCTAATTAGCATAAGCATATACGCATATTTTGTAAAGTAATGCTATTAAAAATTACAAAAAAGTATGTTGATTCCAATTAAGATACACATAAACTTTTTACTTTCGAAAGTTTTTTACTATTTATATACACATGTTTAGAAGCACATGGTCAAACACAAGTTTGTAAATAAAACCTTAAATTATGTACTACTTATTCATTAAGTATTTATTAAGCTACGTTAAGGAGTCACATGTAGCACAGAATTAAAGGCGCCTAATCTCAATTAAGTATTATACTATGGAGTAATTATATTACGCATGTCAAAATAAAAGTGAATATATGGTACTATTAAATAGTGCAAAAATATATATCGGTCAAATTTAAGAGTCCGAATAAGATATATAGATTGTATCCGTACATTATCATCAATTTGCATCGCATTCCCAAACAGATTTTGTATCACTTAAATTTAAAGTTCAACACTCCATCAACAAATTATATATATATACAATTATTAGCAAGTACTATAACTAACGCAAATAAGTAATGAATTACTTGATTATGAAAGGTTTTGTGTTTCTCTAACTCTATTTTATTATGATAAAATTTGAGGTTGAGCTTCAATGGTAGAAGATAAAGAATTGAACATTTAGTATGCTTATAAGGTTTATGAATGGGCAAAATGAACCAATTATAATAGTACTATCTTCCTAAGAGGGGTATATATGGGAATGAACTTAATAATTATTCTTTTTTTGTTAAGAACTTAATCATTATTCTAGTTGTATTTTCCCCCATAACATGAATACAAAGAATCTATAACCTTTTCTCATTAGATGTCAAGATTGATACAAAACTATACCCAATGGTAGGTATGTGGATGAGAAAAAAGTCAAGAAAGTGGTATCTTTGTTTGGATATTTGGGAGGGGGTGATGGCTCATTTTCACCTTAAAGCAAAAAATGGTGCTGTCTACCTATTTCTCTCCACACTTTATATTTAAGGTCCTACATTTCTACCTACGCTCCTCTCATTGGGTACTACTAGTTTTCTTTTGCCTAAAATGATTTACAATTAATACTTTGGACAGATTTAAGGACCCATTTCGATTTTGAAACCTTTGTGTTCTCATCATAGCTAACTATTCTAAGATTCCCAATTTTTCCAACCCAAATTTTTCATCTCTCTCTTTAGTCTTTCCTTGTAATTTTACTCTCTAGATCTTTGATAACGTTCATAAAAGTATGCAATCATTTTTTTCTTTGTTCCTTCATTTTTTATCCTCTTATTCTTCCTCCTTCACTTTCTTTCATTTTCCATTCCTTTTTCTTCTCATACTTTATTCATTGTTTGGTATTTTTTTAATTATTTTGCATAATATTGTTATATTATAATTTAAATGATATTATTAAAACCACTTGAACTTAGCTCTAAGTAGTTAGAGTCAAGTAAAATGAGCTAGCTATAGGAATATGTAAAGAAATGATTCAAAACTTAGAATTTAAGATTCTTAACAAAGTGATAAAAAAATATTATAAGGAGGGTAACTTAGAATGTGTGAAAATAATAATCTAAATGAATGACGACAAAAATCAATAAAGGGAAAAAAAAAAAACTCAAACAATAAAGAAATGTGGTAGGGGAAGAATTAGTTTTGCATGAATTTAGTTAATTCCATGATGAGGGTTACAGTTACATTACAAAGCAAAGCAGGGCCACCAAAAATCATTTACTTAATGAGAAACTATCTGATTACGAGAGGGCCACCAAGAAACAAGATGAACACAATTAATAAAAAAAAAAAAAGCAACTAGGTAAAAATAAATTTATTTATTTTTTGTTTCTTTAGGGTTTCGGTTTCTAATCTCTTCAAATCTCAAGTTGTTTTACTGTGTGGGGGTAAAAATAGATTCCATCATTATCAATCATTATATTTTCAGCCTGAAAGAATCATTGGTTTTGGGGTATATATATAATATATATGTGCGCACATGTTTTTAACACTTCAACGTTGTATAATTATTATAAGCAATTTTGTTTTAATTATATGAGATGATTGGAATCCAACCACTGAATCTGATTTGTTTTTATTTTATTTAGAATTTAATGTTAATTCTTTAAAATACTTTTGGGGACTGGCTTAAACTCTACGTTATTTATAAGTACCTTTTGTCTTTGGGTTTTGAAAATAAAAATTAACAAAAACAACTTTTTTTTTAACTAATAATAATAGTAGGAAAAAGAAAGAAAAACAAAAAGAAGTAAAAAGCAATTAGGCAATAGCTGCTGACGTTGAGGAGGTTTTTGCTTCTGTTTATTTTAGTTTCTCAAGTCCATGATAATTGATATCTCAGATTTTGTTTTGTTTTTTATAATTAGATTTTGACTAATTCGGAATAGAGTTATCTCAATCAACTAAAAATCTATTTAAACACATATTTTCTTCAATAAAAAAATCCGAATCCGAAATATTATTTAAGGGATATTAATATCATTTACATCCCACATTTTGCTTATTTAACATGATTATAACTTATAAGTAATCAATATATATATTAAATTAAATAAAGTAAAAGGTTAAAGAGTCTTGAAATTATGTTATTTTAACTTCTCATCTCAACATGATGGTTGAAAGGTCGAGAAAATTATATAAGACATTCATTGATGCTCCATCCTCTCTCATCCCCTCATTGTGTAGTTTTGGAGTCAGATTGTTCAAGTGCTGTCAAGGAAATTAATCGTTCCTCTGTTTCTTTGCATGAATGGTGAGTGTTTTTTTTTTTTTTGGAAAAGAATGGAGAGTTATTGTGTCATTGTGTTTGACACCCAAGTTTTAGTTTCTGAATTTTACTATTCTACTATTTTGCCAATTAGAAGAATGGCAAACTTTATTTTCTCATGATTTAGCTAGGATTGATAGTGTTGTAGGAGAAAAGAAAGTTTGGAGACATTCTCTGCCTTTGAGCTTTTGTAACCCTGACCTGATATTTGATCAGTGAAATGCCATATTTACCCCCAAAAAAAAACCACGGATAAGAGAGTTAAAAAAAGGATAAGAGGGAGAGCATAAATCATGATTTTATGCAATAGAAGACACAGGGCACTCACTACGTGAGTAGTTTTTGGCAGTTTTTTTTAAATGGGTAGTTTTTTTTTTTGAGATAAAAATGGGTAGTTTTTTTAAAATGATATAAATAAAATTTAAATATTTATATTTATTCTGTAATGGGTAGTTTTTATTTTGTTTTGAATTTTTAAAATCCGAGTTTGTATCCGAGTCAACTCGTTACACAAACTCAGGACTTGACTTTATAATTAGTATAGATATATTGTTATTTTTGGCCCAAAATGTTCTTTTTAATTTGTAGTTGCGAAAAAAAAGTGAGAAATTTTCTTTCTTTCTCATGAGTGATGATCTCATCTTGTTGTACTTGTAGGTAATAGAGGGAATCTAGCCCATAATAATTTTCTATACTGTTGGGCCAAATTGGGCTTATTTGGTCTTTTATTTCTGAAAAGCTGTCTGATCTTTTCTTAGGTTTCTTAATTTTTTCTCATGTACATCTAAATAAAATTATTAATTTATTATTATGGAATTATCAATTTCATTATTATTACTAATAATAATTTTTGGGTTCTCCTTTTTTATTTTGGTGAATAAATTTTTAGAATTATTTTGAAAAATTTTCGAGTGTCTGCGCTGCGCAAATGCACTTTTATTTAGACTTAGTGGAAACAAACTCAAAGTATAAATTTTCTTGTTCAATACTTCAATTAACTTCAAGTTTTTATTTTTTTTTGGGTTCAAAGTTCAATTAACTTCAATTTGAAACCATTCACACACTTTTTCTCGTTCGCGCCATTTTTCTTGGAAAGACACGTGTCATTTGTAGGTCTAATCGGCTCGCTTACAGCCTGAGCTCAGAGCAAGGTTCACGTTGGCACGTTATCACTGGTTTTTAATAGCCACGTGTCATCCTTTCATATCAGGTTGCACGCTTTTGCTATAGGACCTCATGTACCATTCTTAACCTGAAAACGGCGTTAGGGTTTTATAAATTCGCACAGCGAAAATTCGAAAACCGGACTAGGGTTTTAGAAGCAGCTGCTTTGTGACCAAAATCCTCTCCGGTGCTAACAAATGGGTTTCTGGGGTCAGTTCTTCGATAATCTTTGATCAAAACCTCTATTGTTTTCGCTTTATATTTTTTGCCATGTCCATTTTCTAATTCATTTTTTAGATATATGTTCATTTTCAAACTGTTGGGGAAAGATTAAGCAATTTGCATTTAGCATACTAAATTATGATAATGGTTTGGGGGATTGATGGTGGATGATATGAATGAAATCCCAAGTTTCAATATCATCTTCTTGCAGTTTCCCTGCGACCAAACAGGGAAAAAGTAGTGTTATTTGTTCATTCATCAAATTCTCTATTTGTTCTAATAGCTTCCTAATTTCTTTTTGTGCCAGGGATTGAAGTGAAACCAGGAAAACCGCACCCTTATCATTCCGAAAATGTACGTGGAAAGCTTCATATAACTCAGGTATGTTCCTGAATCCTGTTTTCAGCAGTTGAAACTTGAAACAAGAGATAAGTTCAGATGATGCCAATTTTTCACTGTTGTCCTTTTTTTTGAAGTTTCAATTTACTATGCAATTAGTAAGTTGGTTGTTGATTGTAGTATTAGATACATGCTTTTATCTGTTTTCTTGAGTTTTTAGTCATTCAAGGTGCAGCAAAAAGTTTAAAAAGCATATATAATATATTGGTTTATTAGGATTTGAGCCTAGTTCTTTTGGATTGAGTTGCATTGGCCATATCATGACTCTGTTTTTGCTCTTAATGATTGTTTTATGCTAACTCAGGCAACTATAGGCCTTGGATCATCAACGGAGAGGGTTGTACTTCAGTGTACTGTAGGACACAAGAGTCCAATTATTTTATGTTCCTTGTTACCAAATCAGAATGAGACTTGCGGATTAGATCTTAAATTTGATGAAGAAGATGATGTAGTTGCTTTCTCAGTAATTGGCTCTCGGAGCATTCACCTCTCTGGTTACTTTGTTCCCTATGATGGAGATGACCTACGAGATGAATATGATTCGTATCCTTTTTTTTATTTTCTATGGTTGACTGACTTGAATTTGTGCATCCCATTGTTTTTATAGTTTCATAAAATAACTCAGAAATATGCTTGCATCATTGCTATGTATTATTCCTTTACTACGTTGTGAAGTGATTCTTTTGGGGAGGATATTGCTGAGACTGATTCAGAAGATGACTCCTCTGATTATAACACTGAAGATGAGTATGAAAATGACTTCATAGATGATGATGATGATGATCTTGGGATGTTCCCACCTTCACCTGTCCCAAATAGTGGAGGTAATTGGCATTTTGGATGGTTTAACTAGATTTTAATAACTAGTAATTGTATCATACATGCTCCTTTTTCTGTTATCAACTGCAGCCTTCCAAGGGAATTTTCTTTTATTTCGTATCTCACACCAGCTATGGCCTAGAAGTAATGTTTGCTAATATATTATGAAGCAGTGCAGTTTTCTTCCAAAATTTAGACCTTTTGATTCTGTGGTTTGTTTTGAAAATACTGAACTTCTGGTTAAAAGTGATATCACTGCAGTAGTTTGGCCTTGTGTTTCAATTATTATTTTGGTTTAGAACTTGTCTATCGAAGTGTCTAGTACATGGCCCTTATTGATAAAAAAGGAAATTTTCCTACAATGCAAATAGTTTCAGCATAAATCAATGTGAAGGAAGGAAAAATCTTTAGAGCTGTTTGGTATATGAGAATTTAGTGAATATATAAATGATTTTTCTGCTTTTTCTTGAGAAGTTTTGCTGAAACTTTGACGTTTTGAGTGCATTATGAAAGCAATTACAGATAGATCAATTTTATCAATTCATTTTAGTGATTGATTGCCCATTTTTGCTTCATAGTTTTTCTAGATGTTCATTTTGATATTCCATTTACACAGTTTTCAGTTGCATTTGTGCTGGTACTGACAGGCTTTTTGCTTACTATCTGTTTTTTCTAACCATAGTTGTAATTGAGGAGATAGTAGATGATGAGAAACCTACAAATGGAAACGTGGAATCTAAAAGGTTGAAGAAAAAGAATAAATCAACTGACTCTGAAGACAAATCCAACTCCCACAATCAACTTGTCGTCAGGAATGGTGCTGCAGTGACAGTTTTGGAAAGCGAAGATGAAGATGGATTTCCAGTTTCTGTATCAAGTAAAGGTGAAAACGCTGTTCAAGAATCCCAACCAGAAACAGCGAAACAGAGAGAAAAAGTAATGACCGAAGAAGGCAAGAAGACAACAAAAGATGGTAATGAGAAGAAAAGAAAAGTTAAAAGCACTGATGAAGATGGTCAACAAGAAAGGTAACATGCATGGGCTTCAGCTTGACAAATTTTCCTGAACTTGTTGTCGTTGTTGGTCCTATTATTTTTTATTCAGGCAGTCTAACTTGTGAATAATATGTTCACTCCATTCATCTTTAAAAACTTTGTTAGGAAAAAGAAGAAGGAGAAGAAGCAGCAAAAAGAAAAGGGTACAGATAACATCAACGATTTGTCAGGCGATGAGGTTCAACCTACAAAGGCAGAGAACCAGGAAGCAGAGCAGGTTTTGCCTAGAGGAAACCAGCCTGATCAGCCATCTGATGATAGGTGATTACTGTTTTTCACTTGTGTATTCATAGAGAGACGTGAGTGTAGATAAACAGTGCGTGCATGGTGGATATGCACATGCTCATGCAGATTCTTTTACATCCTCCACAATCAAATAAGGGTCACAAATTGATGTGCATGATAGAAAAGTATACTGACTAGGTAGTAGGTAGGGCCATAAGTCAAAACCTTTTGGGTAAAACAGGGAAGGGAGCAGAAACTTTCTTTCCTTGATCTGTTGACTAAACTTTATTTAAGTAAAGAACAACTGACTTAGTCACCAAAGTTTTGAATTGGTGAAACTTGGAAGTGACTTATAATGGAATTTTTTCCTCTCCCTGTCTGAGAAATGCATGGATTGTGATTTGCAATGTAGATTGATGCTATTAGTCACCAAAAATGTTACCTTCTACGTGGCAGGGTCCCTAATTCAGATGAGGACAATGTTCCTGGTGAAAACCTTTCTGAGAAGAAGAAAAAGAAAAAGAAGAAGAAGAATACCCAGGAGAATCAAGTGGGCGCAAACACAGCTGTGTCAGACAGTGGGGATAAGGGTACTTCTACTTTAAAGTCTGAAGAGAAGCCAACTGCTAGCAAGTCTTCTCAAGTGAGAACCTTTCCAAATGGGTTGGTCATTGAGGAGTTAGCAATGGGCAAACCAGATGGTAAAAGAGCATCTCGTGGGAAGCAGGTTATTCTTTGTCCATTAAATTTAAATTGGTCAATTTGCCCTACTGAAGAGAAATAACAGTAATGCTTTGGTTATTTTACTACAATTATGACTGCTTTTCATCATATTTTGTATCTTTGCCAAAGTAGGGGAGTTGATAGAAAATTGCCTGAAAAGGGAATAAAGTGTGAATAACTCTAAAATAGATCTCACCTTATTATATTGTCATGTAGTTCTAAGCTGTATATTTTGATATTATGTGTCCTGCGTATAACTAGAATCAAGTTGGAAATTCTTAACCGAGTCTGTTTTTCTTTTGGTTCAGGTTAGTGTCCACTACATTGGCAAGCTCAAGAAGAATGGCAAAATATTCGATTCTAATGTGGGAAGGGCACCCTTTAAATTTCGCCTAGGTAATATTTGCATCAAGACTTACTTACGAATACCAAAAATTTGACTACTTTTGAGGGAAAATTCTGTTTATTTAATCATGTTTAATTGCTTTGTTTTCGTCTTTCTAGGTATTGGACAAGTCATTAAAGGATGGGATGTTGGGGTTGAAGGTAAGTTTATTAGTAACATTAAGAATTTATGAGTTATTGATTATTTTTGTTCTTTTATTTCATTATCGTAGCATTGATATATTTCTTGAATGTATATTGACCTCAGGCATGCGCATTGGGGATAAAAGAAAACTCGTAATTCCACCATCGATGGGGTATGCAATCCTTTAAATGAATCTTAAGCACATTAATCATACAGTATATACATTCCTTCTTGTTGGCAATCTTTGAATTTATGACATTCTTAAATGCAATTCATGTTTGCAGTTATGGTTCTAAGGGCGCTGGCGGCGCCATACCTCCAAATGCATGGCTTGAGTTTGATGTCGAGCTGGTTGGAGTTCGTTGATTAGTTTGCTCCGTTTTCATTGCTTAGAGCGACTATGAACTGGAAAAGAAAAGAATGACAAAACAGTCTTTCCTTGTCAAGTTAAATTTTGGTGGTTGTATGACAAAGTTTTAAAGCTGAATGAAAATAGGAAATTTTGTACTATGGATCTCCATCAAAACATCAGAAGTCACATCTCTGTATGTTGTTTGTGATGTTCAACGATGGAAAAAACCTTAACATATATATATATATATTCGTACTTTACATAATACTTAATCATTTTTAATATTGCTTTATTATATGAGATTTTCAGGGAAACTAGATTATGCTTTCGAATGTTATTTTATTTCAATTTCAATGGAGAACATTGTTTATTTAAACATAATAACACAATCTGAGGTTTAAAGTTAAAACCATTTGAGTTGCCCCGGTTTAATGGAACCAGGGGCGCCCGAAATCCGATTCACTTCTTTTCATGACGACGCCCACGTCAAGTTCCACTTTTACGGTTTTACCCCTTAGTTTTCGAATTTGTACTTCCGTTTCTTATTACTTTACAATTTTCACTGGTACTTTCCACTGCCCCGCAAGAAAACGAACGTGCATCCCCGTGGCCTTGGTGGTCAAGAAAACAATCTCCACCGTCCACATTATCTCTCAACTTTCCACGATCAACGGCCTCGATTCGAATTTCTTACCCTCACCATTGTTAACTCCATTTTACTTCTCTTGGTTCAGTTCTCTTATAAAAAGACTGAAGAAAAGCGTTAGAAATCCCAAAGGACAACCTCGTTTATATCGAAAGAAGAAAAAATCCCAAGCATGGCGACGATCAAGTGTGTCAAAGCCCGTCAGATCTTCGACAGTCGTGGAAACCCCACCGTTGAAGTAAGTTTTTGTTCTCATTTTAGCTGTCTGATATATACATCTTATATATATATATATATATAAGATATATACATTTCTGTTTCCCTTTGGTTTTCGTTTTAATGTCTTGTTTTGTTTGGTTGGAAGCGAAATCTTCAATTGTTTCCGAACTGTTAACTTCATTTTGGTATTGAATGACGAATTTTAACAGGTTGATGTCACTCTCTCTGATGGCACCTTAGCAAGAGCTGCTGTGCCAAGTGGTGCTTCCACTGGTAATTTATTTCTCTCTTTTTATATTGTATTTTACTATTTTTGTTTTTGTTTTTGTGTTTTGTATTTAATTATTTTTTTCTTTACGCTTAAAGGCATATATGAAGCTCTGGAATTGAGGGATGGAGGATCTGACTACCTTGGAAAGGGTGTGCTCAAGGTACTAAATGTTGAACTGTTCTGCTTTTCTGGGAATTCTATTTTCATAAGATTCTGGTGACTTCATGCATGAATGCCAAATTGCCAATTACCTTGTCTGTGTATTTATAAAAATATTGATGGAGTTAATTGTTTACAATGGTTTTATTATTTTGATGGGGTTTAGGCTGTGGAGAATGTGAATGGAACTATTGGACCTGCTTTGGTTGGAAAGGTATTATATTGAGCTTTTAAGTTATGGTTTGCCTTTTTTGATTTCTGCTTCGCTATTAAGTTCTATAGTGTTTTGACTTATATCTATTAATTCTTATGTGTTAATAGGACCCAACAGAGCAGGCCAAAATCGATAATTTCATGGTACAGCAGCTTGATGGAACTGTTAATGAATGGGGTTGGTGCAAGCAAAAAGTATGTTGCTCATTCCATTTATTTATTTTTCTTTCATCTTCTGGCTATTTTAGTTAACAGTTGTCTGATTAACTAATGATGATTGTCTCAGCTTGGAGCAAATGCTATATTGGCTGTTTCACTTGCTGTTTGCAAAGCAGGTGCTATGGTGAAGAAGATTCCCCTCTACCAAGTATGTTTCATGCGGTTGTAGTTCACCTGTTTGATCGGTATCCTTGTGTTACTTTTCTAGGGATTTACTGTTTTTGTTTCTTCTGGGTTGCAGCATATTGCCAATCTTGCGGGCAACAAGACTTTGGTCTTGCCTGTGCCTGCATTCAATGTTATTAATGGAGGTTCCCATGCAGGCAATAAACTAGCAATGCAGGTAAAAACCAATAAAATTTCTAAAGCGTGATTGGATAACCATTTTCCTTTTGATGTCAACTGTTTGGTTCTTGTCCAGGAATTCATGATTCTCCCAGTTGGAGCATCTTCTTTTAAGGAAGCCATGAAGATGGGCGTAGAAGTATATCATCACCTGAAGGTAGACTTTTTTTCCTTTCTGCAACGTGCTTTCTTCCTGCTCCTTGGACCCTTGCAGTTTGTTCTTACTTGTATGCTTGTTTCAGGCTGTTATAAAGAAGAAGTATGGACAGGATGCTACCAATGTTGGTGATGAAGGTGGCTTTGCTCCCAACATTCAGGTTATAATCATTTGCTTGTATTTAAGAATCAAATATTATATCTTTAGATCAAGACAGGCATTTCACCTCTTTTATTTTCACAAAGCCAATGTATTGAATGGAATGAAATCTCTATTGTAAACTACTCTTGAGCTTAGATTGCAATGAGCAATGGACCATGAATCCTGATTATACCAACTGTTTGAGTAAGTAATTTAAGTTGCCTTTTGCATTGTGTCACGTTTTGCAGGAAAACAAAGAGGGACTCGAGCTCTTGAAGACAGCTATAGCAAAAGCTGGGTATACCGGAAAGGTTGGTTTTAAAGCATATTATCCTAATCCAGCATAGTCTTTTTGTTATTTACTAAGAATTGCTGAAAGTATATCATAAAAAATAACTGTATATCTTTGTTAAAGGTTGTTATTGGCATGGATGTCGCAGCCTCAGAGTTCTATGATAACAAGGATAAAACCTATGACTTGAATTTTAAGGAAGAGGTAAAACATTTATTCATGTGACTTCTGTTCATTTCTGGTGACATTTTCTTCAATTCATCGTTAAACTGGATTACTTATCAAAAATCTTTTGCTGCAGAACAATGATGGATCGGAAAAAATTTCAGGAGACAGCTTGAAAAATGTTTACAAGTCATTTGTGACTGACTATCCAATTGTCTCCATTGAGGACCCATTTGATCAGGATGATTGGGAGCACTATGCAAAATTAACAAGTGAAATTGGTGAACAAGTGCAAATTGTCGGTGATGATCTCCTTGTCACAAATCCTAAGGTAAAAAATGTGCTGGTTGGGATTAAAGTATAGAGGTTAGTTATGTTGAGTAATCATTTACTATGTTTTATGCCCTCTTCAGCGTGTGGAGAAAGCAATTAAGGAGAAGACCTGCAATGCTCTTCTATTGAAGGTAGGTTTTGACTATTTCTCCCCTTCAAAGTAACCTTTACGCAGTGCATGATTTAGCTGTTGCCTTCAGATCAATAAAATTCTTCAAGGATATTGACCCTCTGTTATTCACCAGGTGAATCAAATCGGTTCTGTAACTGAAAGTATTGAAGCTGTAAAAATGTCTAAATGTGCTGGTTGGGGTGTCATGGCAAGTCACCGAAGGTATGGCTCCCTCTGTGTTATATTGATCTCTGCCATTTAACATGTCATTTAGTTTAAGAAGCTATTTTTCGATATGTCCCCATGTTTAAAAGATATCATTCTTACTCATATTTACTTTACAATGTGTTTGCTGTCTAATGTAGTGGTGAAACCGAGGATACTTTCATTGCGGACCTTTCAGTAGGGTTGGCGACAGTAAGTGTTACACTAGCTCTTATCATATTCAATTTCTACTCATTTTCTTTTACCAAAATATAAATGTTCCATGCTGGTTAGTCTTACTATTCCCCCTTTATGAGGTATTTACCTGCCTTTTGTCCAAAACAGGGCCAAATCAAGACCGGAGCTCCTTGCAGATCTGAACGTCTTGCTAAGTACAACCAGGTAAAGGCTTATTCAATATGGTTGTTAGCTTTCTGGTACATTCTGAAACTAATGCAATTGCAGCAAGTATTTTACAATATGGATTGCACTATTGCAGCTTCTTAGGATTGAAGAAGAGCTTGGAGCTGCTGCAGTTTATGCTGGGGCAAAGTTCAGAGCACCAGTAGAACCCTACTAGGTTCATTGACGGTTCCATGTTCTGTAATAAGCCTCAGTGTCAGTGGTTTTTATGTAGAAGCCATGCTTTGCTGGTAGCCGGTAGCGTAGGAAGTCTTAAACTAGTTTATCCTAGTAGAAAAAAAAATCAGGTTTTCGCGAGTGAAAGTGTGGTTTTGAGTGGGTTTTTAGCCCCTTGCGAGTTATGTTTTTGTAAAACTTAAGTTATAAATCTCAACAATCTTCATTTTATATTATAATATGAATATATAATGATGCTTCGAGTTATCTCTATCTTGTTCCAAAATCGTACTTTTTGTTGGGGAAAATGTTTATTTGTACATGCACACCATGTTCACCCTAAATATGAAGAAAATCATTTGATGAATAATGAGAGGTTAATGTATGGATGGGACATAGTGGGTGTACAAATCACATTACCCAGAACTTTTGTATAAAAAAGACCAAAAAGTAGAACAAACAAATGGTCAACAAAAAATCCACTATAAACAGCCCAAATAACACAACTATTACAACCCAGCAAAATAATCCACATCATACCCAGTTGATTAGTAGATAGATTCCATTTTGATCCCCCCTCCCCCTAGATTTTTTTTTTTGTGTAAAAAAAAACGGCAAAGTTATTTGCAATACTATAAACCGCGCTATTTTGCTACACTACTTATATCCAATGGTTGTTATTCAAATCAAGCCTACATCCAACGGTTATAAATGGTAATGTATAAGAGTAGTGTGTATAGGGATAGTATGCATAGTCTTGTCCAAAAAAGAAAATTATTATTTTTTACATGAGGCTGTTTGGATACTATCAAACCAAATGTCTGCCAGAAAGTTGATTTCGATTTCATGGTAAACCATCCAATTTCAGCGGACTGTTCTGAGCCCAAAAAAAGTTGGTTGCGGCCCAAAAAGAAGGAATAAAAAACTAGGATCCGACTGGTCCAACAAAAATGGGCTTTAAGAATGTTTAAAGTAAAGGCTAATTGGGTCTCCCGCAGCCCAACTGTTGTTCTCCTACCTAAACAAATAGCTTCTTCGGCTTGAAAAAGAACATTTGGAGTTGCAACTCTGAGAAGCTAGGGTTTTGCTGAGGTTTTGAGAGCCGGCAACCACGTAGAGGTATTTTCTTCTCCAATTTCGTTGATTTTACCCTCATCTCGTGTAGTCGTTTTTGCTCTTTTACTGTTTCCAATTCTTGGAGTATGAAATGATGTTGATTTTGTTTGGATATTTGTATCTTTTCTTTCTTTCTGGGGAAAGCATAGATTGATTTTTGTTTCTTTTAATCTCAATTAATGGAGTTTATTCGCTGCCGAAACTGGTTTAGGTTTTTATCTTGTCGTTGTATTAAAAGTTTAGGAAGGTTTCTGCCACCTCCTTTTCCTTAGATATATTGTTATGCAGGATTTTCCACTATCTCAGATATCTTTCACTTTGTTGCAAATAAACATTCAATCTGGATTTTTAGAAATTTTGCAGTTCAATGTGTATTTTCTTTCCTGGGAGGACTATTGAATTTGATCTGCTATTTTCTTTTCCTGGTCAAATCATAATTGTGATGATGTTATGTGTGGAATGAAAAAAACAGTGTTTTTCTTACTATATCCAATTTGGTCCTGCAAATGAGTATTTCAATTTTCCTTGTTTTTGATGGTAGATTTTACTCGATGGGACGGTCAAGTAAACAACCAACCTTACTTGCTGAGGATACAGTGGAAGATGATGATGTAATGGATGATCTTTCTGAGGAAGAGTCTGAATTTGAGTCAGATTCAGTAGAGGAAGAGGAAGATGTGAAGTTGGCTGAGCCTGCGAAGAACGCTATATACAATCGGGATGGCCTCCTTGAGAAACTTCAAGATATCAGCTGGCCAGAAAATGTTGATTGGATGCATAAGCTTTCCCTTGATATCGATCAAGAGAAGGAGGTTGACGTGAATGATGACCTTGCAAGAGAGCTCGCTTTCTACACGCAGGCATTGGAGGGGACAAGGGTAGCATTTGAGAAATTTCAATCGATGGGATTGCCTTTCCTTCGACCTCCTGACTACTATGCAGAGATGGTTAAGTCAGATGCCCACATGCAGAAGGTGAAGGGCAAGCTGTTGGCGCAGAAGAGACAGATTGAAGAGGCTGAGGAGAGAAGGAAGGCTAGAGAGGCCAAGAAAATTGCCAAAGAGGTTCAAGCCGAGAAGTTGAAAGAAAGAGCCAAGCAGAAAAAACATGAAATCGAGGCAGTTAAAAAGTGGAGGAAGCAGAGGCAGCAGAGTGGCTTCCCTGCAGGTGGCAAAGATAGTGAGTTGGATTTGGGTTTTGAAGATGGTAAATCATTCGAGAGATCAGGCAAGAAAAGGCCAGGCGTGTCTCCCTGGGATCGCTCCGGAGGGAAGGCAAAGCAAGCTGGTGGAAAGGGTAAGAGCTTTAATAAGGGTAAGAAAAACAGGGAGTTCCGGAATTCTAAGTTTGGATTTGGAGGGAAGAAAGGTTTGAAGAAGCAAAACACTGCTGATACAACAAATGATGTTAGAGGCTTCAATGGCAATGTTGCTGGAAACAAGAAAAGGAAAAGGTGATACAGCTAGAATCTGTTCTTGCTTCTGGTCCTTTTTTTCCTCTTGTCTGTAACCTTTAATCTGTTATTTTATCTTTAAGCATCCTTTCTCTTTAGTTTTCTTGTTCAGTAATGGTAGTTTGAAGTCATGATATATTATTAGTCATTATATTTGTGGTTGAATTCACAAAGAAAATTTTGTCAAGGAAAAGGTGATAATACACCTATAAATTGATGATTAAGGTTAATTATGAAATCTTAGAGCCTCTCTCTCTCATTCAGCATGAAAAACATAACACTTTGCAAGCAAAGGGATTTATACTTAATCAGTGAAAGTCCCAACCTCAGCTAATGCTGTTGATGAGGCCTCGGAAGCAAACTCAATAGCTGGATTTTGCAATTTTCTTTCCCCAAGAAATAAGCATAATGCCAATATATTATCCAATAATTCATGGTAGTTGGTGTTTCATTGTACACTATAAACCAATTCTGAATACTTTTTTGACACATTGCTCGCAATAGATTCTTCCCATGTATCTTATTTGTACAAATGTATTCGATATTTAGAATAAAGAAGCAACAGATTATTTTTCTGATAAATAGGAAACTTTTTTCTTTATTACTATTATTCATCTCATCGGAAAAACCAAAAAAGTTTCAACCAAAACTTGCTTCGTCGTAAATGCCAAGTTCTTGAACCAGAAATTTACCCAAGACGAATGTATATTATTATTTGATACACAAAAGAGTACGGGAGACGCAGAAGGTTCGGGCCATGTGCACACTCTTTTGGTGACTTTGGGATTTAAATTTAAATTTTAATTTTAATTTAATATAAATGAAAGGGAAAGCCCCACTTCGCAGTTGTCCCAAACTATTAACAATAGATTATTAATAAAATAACCCATTAATTATTTAATCAAAAAATTATAAAATTATTATGGAGTATTAATTATAGCTTTCACTCAACACTTTCTGCTACAAAAGCTTCCCACTCACTCTTTTTCTTCAACTATATATAGCCTCCAAACTTGCAGCTATTACCAATAAATATAGTCTGATTTAACTGTTTGCTTATATCCTTTTCATTTTCATTTTCATTTTGTTGTCCATTAATTTGGCTTGGAACCATGCTTGATTCTACATTGGATTTGATCAGCCAAGCTGTTTCCAACAATCTTTATGTTTTCTGTATCTTCAATTTGATCATTGTCGTGGTTCTAATGGGTTCAAAGAATGGTTCCGAGATGGATCAAGATTATGAAATTCCTGTCTCAACACCTTCTGCATTCCATAAGCAAGAAACAGAGGTTAAGCCATTACAGAACACAAGTGAACAAGAAATGAATGTGGGTCGAGTGACAAGTGTCCATGAAATTGCTACAGAAGAGAACAAAAAAGGGGACGAAAATGATTGCAGTGGGGACAATATTGTAGCTACTGATGAAGAAGAAGAAGAAGAAGAAGAAGATGATGATGAGCTTAGGAGAAGAGTAGAAGAATTTATTGCTAAGGTAAACAGAGACTGGAGAGCAGAAAAGTTAGGCATCTCTGTTTCAGCTTAGAGTTTTATTAGAGAATTAGAGATACCCTTTCTTAATACATAAATTGTATGAAAATTTAATGAATGTGGCTTCAGGAAACAACTGTTTTTTTTTTTTTTTGGTGGTTGGAAAAAGCTCCAAAGCCATGATCTTAGAGAAGATAATTGAGAGCAAGCATGAAAATTTTCTGCAGCTTTGTTTAGAATTAATTTTACTCTGCCCTAAAAGTTGTAAGTCATGTCTCTATGTTCAAAGGAAGAATAAAATGAGAGAAGAATCCTTATCTGTTTTGGGGATTATTTAAAATTTAAAAGCTTCCCTTTGGACTTATAATTAATGCTTCTTCCTCACATGGATAAGGAAGAAAGTGAAGAGAATATGCCCTGGGGCTGAGGGGGCATCAAGCATGCCTGAATATGTCCTTTATAATGTTATATTTTAATCTTGTCAAAAGAATTCGTTTAAGTAACAAAAAGATTTGCATGCTTTGCAAGCAAAGCAAAGTGCATTTGTTGTTTTTTCCAGGTGTTGAGCTATAATAAGCAAGCAGAGCTGATTAGAAAGAAGGATTCTTGACCAATAAAGTGAAGAGTTCATAAGAAAATTGGGTAGCATAAAGCAGTCTTTTGAACTATCCACAAAACGGCTAGATCAATGATGAAAACAAGATGCAATTAAAATTCAAATCATTCGGATACATGGCAATTAAATTAGAAAGAAGAATGGCACACCAGGTTTTTCAATCATTCATGGAATTTTACACCAATGAGTTGGGCAACACTTTGAGAATACACCATACACCATCACAACAACCGCATACGCGATCCTAACAATTAGAAATCCTACCTAAAACTAACCCAGAAACTACAACTATCATGTCGTTAAACCTACTTTTCCCTCGGTAAAAGCCAATGAGCCTATATTGGTTTCGGACAAGGTTTACTTAGGAGTCTAAATGTTGTAAAAGAAGAAGAATGTCCTCGCATCCCATCTATGCGCTATCAACTGGAAACCTCACACTGCGATAGACTGTTGCCTTTAGACTCCTCTCCAGGCGAAGATGATCTATTGTCCATAGCAGAATTTCTAAAGCCCTGGATGGGGGTCAAAGACCCTGAATCGTCACCATGGAATGAAGGGGACGTAAGAATTGGCTTTACTCCACCATATGACATTTTAAATCCATCTGTAGAAGTTGTATGCATAGATACAGGGCTGATAACGGCTGTTGCATGTTCTGTTCTCTGTTTCTTGTGCTTCTGCTCCTGCTGGTGACCTGGTAGGAAACTGCCCACAACAACCTGTTCACCCAAAACATTTGAGAAAAAAAATGTTATTAAGACATTGACAGTGATGCTTGTATATAAATGCAATGTAGCATTTAACCATTGAGATTTTGTTAATATTATAAGCAATATCAATGTTTGTATTTACTTTCCAAAAGTGAGCAGAAAACTTATGAGTAAATTAGAAGTTTTTAAGTTCTTAATGACCTTCAACTATTTTTTACTTTACCTGAACAGGACCAGCAGCTACCAACAGACCAGCAAGTCCCCCTCCTAGAACACGACCATCTGGGCCGGCCAAAGAAATGCTCATTCCACCGGATCTACTTCTAGTTCCACCATTGTCAGTTGGCATATATGAACCAGACAAAGAAAGGATCTCAAAACGCCCCTGAAGAGAAGAATTTAAAAAGCTGGATTATTACTTGACAGCTATGATGAGAGAAAAGAAGTGACACTTTATAATAACTAACTGCCCAGGCTTCAGCACATCCTTGTTATACAAAGGCAAAAACAAGTTTTAAATGAATAGATTGCATGATGTGTTGGTTTTTGGGTGCAAATGGAGTCACAAAGCAGTGTCATAAGCACAGCCATGTTACCATGTGTGTTTATGTAAAACAGAGTTCTTATGGAGAATGCCACATTACATTTCTTCCCTACTTGAAGAACCAAGTAAAATTAAGAATTTCAAAGCAGATCACATATTCAACCCCCAATGGAACTAAAAATCACTCAAGAGATTATTCCTCTGCCTCAGAAGTAAACTAGAACCAATCCTCTTAATTGGTTTAATGGACCTCAAAAAATCAAGGAACCTAGTAACTAATAGCTCATGCATTCTAATTCAATTGAACATATATTAAAGGAGGATGAAGGGACATACATACCTCATAAGTTAAAGTACCACCAGATGAAGTAGGCTGACGAAGGGTAACATTTGAAATAGTGCCATTTGCAGATAGAATGCAGATAGCACGAGCTCCTTGTTGAGAAAAAGACATCACCTTCATTGTAACATCCTATAACAATCGTAAGGAAATTAAGAGATGCATAATAACATAAAATAATAATAGAAGAAACGTGCCAAAAAGAACCATTTAAATTTAAAAGTTCTCAATACATCACTTCTGTACAAAAAGTTATAACAGGATTACATAACTATTAACTAACCATGACAGTAATAATGGAAATTGTGTTGGTCAGTTCTTAATGATTTTGTTTCATTCTTGGAACCATAGACTCATGGAACGGAGTTGTACTAATAAACCCCCAATACATAGGAATCAGGAGCTGAATGTGCATTAGAAAATACCAACTTGAATGGTTTTTAGTCCTTATATAACAATGCAAAAGCAACTTCCTTCCTCCATTATGAGAGTTTATTTTCTTTAATAGAGCCAGATCAATTACAGGGAGAAGGGCAGAAACAAAGAGTTCAGAGAAGGCTTTTGCTGCTTCAATACAGAAGGAAAAACTGGACAATAATAATGCCAAATGCACCTTACTAATTGTTAAAAGATATGTTACGAGGGCATACCTCACCAGCATTAACCGTAAGCACATGAGGTGTGAAATTTGCCCCCACGAAATATGATATTCTGTCACCTAAAAAAAGTACTAAAATTAGTAAACAAAAATGCAGCAGCACAAATTTTTTGGAAGCATGTTGATTCCATCTCAATTTAAAATGTTCTATCTTATCCACAACAAAAATTAAGCAACTTTTAAAGATCAAATAATCAAGTAAAGCTTGATTTAACTTGCCACTTAGTTAAGCAGTTAGAAGACTGGAAAAGAGGTATACTGGAGCAAGAGTCAAGTAAACATATATTACAACCATACTGTGGACTCAACTCAAGACAGTAACTATCTTTCTAATTACAACGACCTACTGCACCACAAGATCTTAAAGTATTCTGCATACTATGACAATTAATGAAAACTTTGGAAAAGTCAATTCAGCTGAAATCTGATTATCAGCCAAAGAGTCCAAACCCCAAAACCAAGACAAATTCCTGTTGGGTCGTTTTCTTACCCTGATGAATTTTCCCTACCATAATCATGCAAAGAAGCAGATGAACTTCATTATTGTTTCTTTTCTGTTAAAATTAATTACTAACCAAGTTAAATTTAAAGAGGTGTGGACTTAATCAGCTCTAACGTCAAATAAGCATAATTTACCTTAACTACTAAAGCACAAAACAAGGAGACACTGGCACGGTGGCAACTTGACAAATGACTAAAGATTCTGGTACCTTGCCATGTTTGTTTTCTGTCAAAAGGCAAGTACATTTAACAGTACTCTGGACAAGAGAGAGATTCTCTTGTTTTGCAACATCATCATCAAATCCCCTTGTCGTTCAATAACTACCATTAATTCCAGATATGGGCTAGAATCAGATATAAAGGTCCCACCCCCCATTTCAAACCCCACAAAAATGAAAAAACACTACTACTTCTCTTTAATCTCTTTAAAGCTCTCAAACTCTATGAATTATTATTCCATTTATCCTTCTCTGTCAAAAACTCAAAACAGAATACTTTTCACACTACCAACCATTAAAAACGTTCTAAGTTGAAATTCTAACCTTTTTCTAGCATAATTTTTTGACCCCAGATCCAATTATCCAATGAAACAGTAAAAATATGATTAAGAAACAAATTCTTTCAAGATTCCAATGTGAACTAAAAAAAGATTTTATTATCAAATACCTGGGTTTGGGTTTGGGTTTGGGTTCGGGGGGATGCTTTCTAACTCATACTTATGTGACTTTTTGACGCTGTCAACCGGCCGCCCTCTCCCCCGTTTCCAAGTGGCCGTGGGGTACTCTCCGGTCAGTGGAATCGACGACGATATCGGCATCGGTGACAATGCCGCCGCCAAAGACCCATCCGGCGCATACTTTCTCGGCCTGCCCCTTTTTTTCTTGATTTCTGAACCGGTGCCAGGTCCCGGCGGCGTTGCTGCGCTCGCAGGAGGTACAGCGGCGGCCTGCATTGTGGGCCCCGCATGTGTGGTGGTATTTTCCGTTCTGGGTGCCACGTGGTAGCCTTCTGGAGCTTCATTTCCTTTCACTGTGACCCCGGGCGATGGTCCCTCTTTGTCTTCCATTCATATACTTATGCTTTAGATCAAGAAAAACCCCAGCTGCCTTAAACCCTTAATACCCCAAAACCCCTACAAGCTATGCATTAAAGATTCAAACTTCTTCTGAAATTTGAGTAATCAGAAGGTTCAAAAATGAAAAGAAATATTCTGAAGAAAAAAAATTCTACTCACTTACAGAGTGAAAAACATACAAGAAAAAAAAAGAAAAGAAAAATGTATGAAAAAAGGGATGAACTTTGATCAAGATTGAAAGATCAAAAGAAACCCAGTTTGATGAGCAAGAAATTCCGTTTACTTCTTATAGAAAAACACAATTTTGTGGCTTAATTCTCACCATTGCAGAGAATGCACAGAGCTTGCAAATGGTAAAAATATTCAAGAAAAAAATAAAGAAAAAAAATCGAGAATTACACAGAAGAAAAATGCAAACTTTTTGGAGTGAGGTAAGAATTTGTTCAGGAAACAAGAATTTAGGGTTTTGCAGGAAAAGGAAGAGAAATAAATAAAGTAGAAAATTTAGGAAAAATTAAAAAAAATTATAAAAATATGAAAATATAGTAAAAATGATTTAATATTGCGAATATAATTAATAATTATTACTATATTTTAATTGCAAAATTCAAAGTATGAATTTTGGTTAAGAAAATGGTTCACGTCCGTCTTGGAAATTTAATAAAAGTGATTTAATAAACAGTGTTATATATATTAACAAAGATAGAAAATTTTGGTAGCTTAAAAGAAATTTGAAATTTGGAAAAAGAAAAAGGCTTTTTCCAATTTAAAATTGCCGTTTTTTGTAAAAAAATAATTAAAGCCTTTTAAAAAATATATTTTTAAAGCTGTAAAGCTAGCATTGGAGCCATGCCATTTTCCAACTACTGACATCTTCTTTGTCTTTTCAGTTAAACTAAAGTTGACCATACTAAATCAAAACTAAATACCCCTCTTATTTTGAACAATCTATTGTTAATGCCACTGTAAACTCAAGTCCCCCCATTACTTTAGCTTTTGCCCCAAACATTAAAAAAGAAAAAACCAGAAACAGAAAAACATGGAAACAGAACAAATGTTGAAAATGTTTGAAACCTGAAGAACAGGAGCAGCCATGAGCCAGGTAATTGCTTCATTTAGATTATTAGATAGATTAAAACTGGATTATAATTTTCTAATTATGGACAATGCTGATAAATGAGAAGCATTTATTAAAAGGGCAAAATACAAAACTCAATATGGAATACTATATGCAATGCCTTTCTGTACAAGGAAGTACTAATAACTATTCAGTTGGAATGCCAACATCTGAAATAAAACTAGCAAAATTTTGAAAAAAAAAAATCTGTTAATGATAAAGCTATGGCTGATTGAGAGGGAAAATTGATATGTTCAAGCATACTGGAATCTGAAAGCTCGAATTAGTCAGAAGAACTGTTGCAACATTATCATCAACGATCAAGCTCGCAGACTACATACAAAAAAAAGCAGAAGGAAAAGCCAATTATATAATTGACTTTATATGGTATGGATGCCATTACAAACCGGAGAGAGGAAACAGAAAAGAAGAAAAAAGACTATAATCAATTTTTTTTGATTCAGTTTTCAACTAAGGTTTCTGGAAAAAAAGAACATCATACTTGTATCACTGATGTTATTTGTGTTTCAGAAAGCATAAAAGCAAGCCTTCTTTCCTCAAACGACTGTTCTGTCTCTTCAGGAATTTCTTCCACTGCCTTGGCCATGTAAGGTATTGGTGTGGCTGCTGGAGTCATTGCTGTCTGCATTGGAACTGATACCGTTGAAGGCGTGGAGGGAACCGGAATAGGAGGCATTGCCTTCGGCGTCCTATTCTCTTCATCGACCAAAGAAGAAGTTGTCTTCACGGGAGTAAGAGCAGCATAGGAGGACAGATCATTAATCGGAAGCGTTTTCTGAAAAGTTTCACCATTATCTTCTAGCATGTTTAGCATATTGGCTTTTGATGATACTGTGGAAGAGATGGGCGAGAATGGCTTACGAACCAGTGGTGACTCTAGTTCATTAGCATTTACAGCAGTGGAAGAGTGCTTCCGTACATGAATGTCAGCAATGTCCAGGCCTCTTCTAGCTGCAAGTGGTGAACACGTGTAAGTAAATAAATTGTAAGTCAGAATTCAGTACATTTTAGCTAGTAATACCGGATACTGAGCACAAAAGGAGATTGAAGAGACTGCCCAAGAGAGATTATGGCATGACCATTATCCCAAAGTTATCCTTGAGCATGACTATTAACAAACAAAATTCAAATTAATTTTCTAATTAAAAATATGGAACATGCTTTACTAAAGCAAATCTTTCCCAGAAAGCAATTCAAAGGTACTTGGATGTAACAAGAACAGATGGATAAGAGAACTTACCAGCTGAGAAAGCTGAAAGGGCATCATCTTGATGGTCATTTTGAAAGATTCGCTCAGTTTTCTTACTGGGACGTGTTTGTGGAGTAGCCTTAAAGGAGGGAAGTGAATCAAGTTTATGCGGGGGATGCATTGCTCCTCCCAAGGAGACTCTTCTACTGTTTGCACCACCAGTTGAATACCTAGGACCCTTTTTAACACTCTGGGGCTTTGATGGGCTTGGTTTTGATCCGTAGAGTGCCTCTTGCTCTGCTATTAGCTGTCCCTGAATTTTCTTTTGGTCCTGAATCACAAAAAATTAGTGCTCAAGTGTTAGCTCAATCAACAAGGAAAACACTAGAAATGAATCCATGGAACAATAACTGCATTGAAAGCCCAGCCTCATAACTTGGTGAGATACATATAAATGCACTGTGATTGGAGAATAAGTTTATAATGATGGCATGTCCATACCCGCAATCTACGCTTTTCTTGCTCTTTCTCCTGTCGTAAAATATTGTACTCTTCCAGCATGGAAAGAAGAGGAATCTGGATGGTATAAGAGGGTCAGTTAGATGCCAAATATTAGGCATAATGGAACATCAAGACTCAACTGTGTAGTTTTAACTTGTAAGAGTACTTACACCATCATACAAAAATTCAGCATCTCTCTCCTTTTCCCATGCCATTGTCTTTGAAGCCAATGCCTCCACCATTCCTGAGTTATATGATAAAACAACTTCAGCACCATGTATTGGTGGGTCTACTAAAAATAGGTAGGAAATCGAAATTGATTGAAAGACCTCAAAAATAAACCATATGGTGTGAAACCATACTGACAAAACTAAGCTTAGTTAGTTTCTGACTCTTAAATTTCTCATTCTTTTATCCATAATGTACTATGTACCTGGAAGTTTATTCACCAATGAACGAGCTTTCTCAGCACGCTTGAGTGTAAGATGAGCACCTCTCCCCGCGTTGTATCGGTTTTCATCCTGTTAGATAAGGGACAATTTAGCAAGGAAATCATGCCAAAATAATGGAAAATTATTATGTGAAGAGATGACATAAACACCCACTCTGTTATATTCTTCCAGCCAAGACTCTTCGTCACATGCTGTCAACCATTTCTCCACTTTTTCAAGTATTTCTTTCCTGCTAAAAGCTTCCTCTTTAACCTTAGCAATTTGAAGTTCAATTTGTTCAAGTATAGTAGCAGCATCCACAGCTCCTGGATATAAGAAGGAATGATAACATTTGTTAGGAAAAGGGGAGGAAATTGAGATATCCCTAACATTACTACAACAATGACACTGCAATAGCAATGTACCAGATTCGATAGCTTGGATGGCGTCTTCTATTGCACAGTCAGAATCTGAAACCAGGTGTGTTTTTCTACAAATCTCCTCTAGTTCCAATCTCTTCTTGAGGACAAGCTCTTTCATTTTGCTTGACTTCAACTCTTCCAACCGAGAAACTTCTGCCTCAACCTGCATAGCATACCATTTTTACTTATCTAATTAGTCTGTAGTAAAGCATTTACTACTATTAGAAATTTATAAACACCGAAACGCAACAGAAGAAAAGTAAAGTGAAGTTTAAACATGCTATTGCTTACATATTTGATGAAATCCACCGAGAGTGTGTTCGGCTCAGTGATTTCATGTTCTGAAGCAGCTATATTACATGTGACATTCTGAAACATCTGCTGCTCCTCAATAGGTGTATCCATCAGATTCCATAACTCCAACATGGTAGTTGCAAGATCTTGAAGCTGCCAAATGTCGAAGAATCACAACAATGGACAGAGAAAAGGAGGAAGGGGATTTTGCAATTTAAAAGCCTGAAATGAATTTCTTTACCCTTTGCATCCTCTGTATCTTAACTTCCCGTAACTTTTTGATTACTATAGCCAACTGCTGAATCGTATTATCGCTAATACTCCTCGGTACTTCAGAATCACCTAAACTAGGATGGATAGCAGTAACTGTGAGCTTGAAATCCATACCCATAACCAAACAGAGCGAGTTCAAAGTGTTAAGGTGGTCGTGAACTTGCTTCAGACGATCACTCTGCATAAGAGAGTCAGTGAGCAAAAGATATGCCATGGCAACGAGGTTTTCACCAGGTGGAAATTAAGAAATGAGAACAAGAAGGGGGAAAAAAGGTTTACCTTCTCTTTCTGAAGTTCAAGGAGCTGTCTATGCAATTCTTCAAGCTTCCTTAAGGATAAGTCAGTCTCATCCACAACAGTTTTAAAAGAAACTGCTTCTGTGGATCCAAGGATCTCATTTCTGATAATTTGTATCTGCTCTAGAACTTCTATGAACTGATTTCTTCTTTCAATCTTTCTTTTCCTCATCTCCTCCACTTGAGGAAGAATTTTTCTGAGCTCTTCCTTCAAGCTTTCAGAGTTTTGATCGGACTGAAAAAGTTTGACAGTAAACATAAGTAAATAGCTCAATCTAATTGGACATTTTCCATCTACGATTTGTTATCTTACTAACCTGCCTAATATGCACTGGCCTCTCCCCCATTGCTGAACAGATGGCAGCAAGTTCGGCTTCAGAATCAGCAATTGCTTGTCTTAGCTGAGCTCTAGAGCGATTTGCCTGATCTACCTTTCTTCTGTATACTTCTAGGCACTCTTGTTCTAATTCCAACAGCATTTTATCCCGCTCAGCATCTGTCTCCCCAACTTCATCCCATATTATCTAAATATATTTTCCAGGAATCATGAAAGATCCCATATTCGATTTAGTGTTCAAATTGAGAACATAAACAGGACAATTGAGAGACATATTTGAACTGGGTGAATACCTTTAGTTCATATAGAAGTGTATTACACGTTGTTTCCCCTTGAACAAGTGGATCATTTTGTGGAGTAGGCATGTTGAATAATCCCTGCCAAGACTAATATTATAGGCACAATAAAGCAAATTACGAGGAAAAAAGGAAAATGAAGTTCCAGATGGCATATAAAACTGTAAAAATTGAACGACAACATTGATTCTGATTGAGAAATGAAACCATTAAAAACATGTTACACTATTACAGTCTGTAAGTAGACAAGCTCAAGCTTTAACTTGAATTCGGACATGAAAATTGACACTTATCACGTTTCCAAACAAAACTCCAGCTACTTGTTTTGGACTATGCTTTAAAATTTAAGAATCTCTCAACTCCAATAGCATCGTATTTCCTTATAAAATAATTTAGTCTTATTTTAGACATTAATAAAATGTTACTATTTTAGAAAAATAACAGTATACAAAAACTCCGGATTTCCATCAATTGTCAAAATTAAATTAAATAAGATAAAAATCTTTAAAATTGAAGTAACAAAAAAAAGCTTAGGATGAAAACCCAAAAAATGACTTAAAAGTTAAAAGGCACGGATAGGTTTGATCCATAAGCATCATATAACCCTAATTCCATCAAAATCTTACTCATAAAATCAATTTACGACCTAAAGTTCGAATTTAGAACCTTGAGGTAATTTGCAACCCCGTTTTCGATCTTGATTACCTCTAAATTCTGAATAACGCGCTAGATCATGATTCTTATCCTAAACATGTTAAATCACCGGGAAAAACTCAAAATGAGCTTTTATGTAGAGAACAGAGGATATAAGGTTTACAAATTAGACTCTCCTCTTGTTCATTGTGTTTCTTTTCCTACATTTTCTCGTCAGCCAAACATGGCACCAAGAAAATTGAAGGAAAAAGAATTAAAAAAAAAAGAACAGAGCAAAAAAAAAAGCAAAAAAATGGAGAAATGGAGACAAACCTGAAGAAAAATGAGATTGAAAGAACAGCTTCTTTGTTCCCTCTCGAAGGCTTGTTTTTCTTAGCAAGAGTGAAATTTTCCTGAGAAAATGTAGGCTTACCCTTTGAAAAAGCGAGAATTAAGGTTTTGAATTTTCGATTTACAACAAATAGGACCAAAGGTTTAGAAAAGAAAGAGAAAGAGAGAGAGAGAGTGACTGTTTATGTGTAGGCGTTTTTACGGAAAAAGGACCGTTGAAGAGCGCTTGTTATGGATTTGTATTTTAATGAATAATGATGATGATGTGGATTGGATTCGCTGGGAACCAAGTGAATTTGAATTTCAAATCCCAAAAGGGGCGGTTCGGATTATATGTACCCATTTACACTAGATTTATACAACTCAAACCGTCAGATCGTTTTAAATGGCTTGAAATCCAACGGTCAATATTGGTTATATTTAAAAATAAGCTATTGGGGCATTTATAATTGCCTACTTAGATCCCACATGAAGCGGTTTTTGGGAACAAATAGGATTTTGACATGTCACCATTAGGGGCGCCCTTGATCCTATTACATTCAGATCCGATTCATTTCTTAGGACGATTAATTACCGTATTAATTTAGATTTTTAAGGTACTTAGTAAAGGTAATTTGAAACAACAAATTTTAAATTTTAAATCCATTCTGAAGGATTCTGAAGCTTTTGTATTGTTTTCTACTATAGATAGTCATAATCAAACAATTTCAAAGGAAAAAAAAAATGGAACAAGGAATATGAAAAGAATTCCATGTGAATACTGACATAGGTAAACGGTTAAAACGGTTGTTACTTGTTTATGGGTAGCATAAAAGTTTTTGATGGAGGGAAAAGGACAAGAAATCGCCGGCTGTACTCCGCCATGCCCAGCTGCCTGCAAAGTGTAGACCTTATTTCCCACTGGTAAAATCCAATTCAAAATTTTAAAAGGTACCAACTTTACCTAAGCTGCTAAGAAAATTACTAACCCTCATCACTGATAATGAAAAGCAGCAGCCACCAGGTAAATGCAGAAGTATAAAAGAAGGTTCCTCAATCTGAAATTTCTGTCAAAAACGAAAGCTACACAGGGAGAACAACAATTTATTTCTCTAAAACTATGAATCTGATACTGTCATTGATCAATCAAGTGTAACAAAATGACAGATAGCTGTCAATAAAATAACTGTTACAACACAGGTGATTTCTCTCCCAAACTCCCTTCTAGTGTATAGGAAAAAAGAATTATATGCAAGGGTATAAACAGAAGGACTAGCTATCCCTCATTCTAACCGTAAATAAAACCTCACTAAATAAGTTACTACTTCAATTACAAAAAAGCACAACTAAGTGGGTTTCGTGACCGAAACAAATCAATCTTATGACGAAAAGTTTCGTTCACCCTCGAATTCTCTTCTTATAATTTCGAGCACAATTTCATTCCAGGTATCAACCGGACCTGGCATGCACCAGTGCAAGCAATCTTGAGGTGGCGGCTTTCCATCTGGACCACGTTTTGTGATCTTATGCGGATCAGGATTCCTATAGGGGCCTGGATGCCCATCATGTCGATACCCAAAGATTTCAGTAATATCCATCAACCTCAACTTGGAGGTGTTTGTTGCCTTCTTAATAGCACGTTTGAAACCCATCACCTGTTTCTCATGCATTATGTTTGTGAAGCCATTCTCTACTAATTTACCAGTTGCAAGAGGCTTTACCTTTCCAGTGCATGATCCGCCTGTGTTCCAGGCCCCACCCTCATAATGATCAGGAGAAAAGGAACGCAGGATAGTCAGGCCTGTGTAATTAGGATGTGCAAGAATAGCAGACAGAATTGTCTCAACAGATATCCCGAATGCTTCAATGTTATTGACCTTCATATGCCGAGAACGATCTGGCCACCATAATTGTCCTCCCACAATCTCATTGTTCAAGATATAGACAGACTGTTTGGCAAACCAGTGGCCAGAAGAAAGAACAATCACATCAAACTTTGGGATGAACTCCATGAACCCTTCATCAGGAGCATCAAGATGCAGCTTGGTAATACCCTCTGGAGCAAAGTCAAATTTTTCAGAAGTTTGATGGACAAGCCAAGAGGACCATATCCGGACAATCATTACATTTGTCGACTTGAAAAACCATCTTTGCATTTTTCGGTTGCCTCTATTTTTTGGAACTTCAACCTGAAATAATTCCATAAAATTTATTATGAGAAACCAGTCTTATCTCAAGAAGAAAAATGACCAAAAAAAAAACCTACTTTCTCCCACTTAAAAGTAGATAAAGCTAGTAACATATTTACTAATAGTAGCAATATATGGCAATCCTAGGCACATGAGCCTAGTGCACAGCTTCAATAACCCAGTCCTGAACATACCATCATTCTGCTACTCCAAATCCAGGAAGAAATTGGAACAGGTTAAGAGAATTGACAACGCTAAACTGCACAATATCCTTGGATAGACAACTATGGTAGTAAATGAGCACTAATCACAAAGGTCCGGTATACACAAACACAATGTGTTGTTGAGAAATAACAGGCAGTTTAAAAAATGCAGATACTTGCCTGCCAGAGAAGACACAGCATTGATTCCATCTGATTTCGAGCAACAGAGTCACCAATGAAAGCAAGTGTTTTTCCTCTCATCAATTCCAGAAACTTCTTGGCATCAAATCTGGGGAGGTCACATTGAGAGGGTTTCCATCGCCAATTTTCATATTCTTTGTCAGGCCTCCCATTACCCTGGCAGTTCTGCATCTGTGTTAGGACAGGGCAAGAGTTGTTGGTGTATAATGGCCCTTGTGGATCATAGAACCATTTTCCATCATATAGGTCACACCCTGCATAATAACCAATCACAGGGAGAATAAGAATCTCAAGGAGAGAGAAGGTAAGATGCAAACACATTAGGAGGAAGACTTAAAAGCAAATGCTGTTTCTTAACAAATAAGAGATCAAATTGGGATCAATATAGCTAATTTAATTTATATAGAACACTATTCTCCCTCTCCTTTCTTCATGAATTATCAGATGCTTCTGATAGCAATTTATCAGCACATCAAGAAAATGACTATTGGACTGAGAGGTAGATTGATTTAGTGATTTGGTGCTTAAAGATTAAAATGCAGCCATTTATGAACATTGCTACATAAATTAGGTAATTGAGATCATAAGTATTTCAATAACCACATTCTTCATTCCTCATTCCCCATTCCCTTAGCTTAAAAACTCCATATCATGATCTGGGGGATAAAATAAATGCAGGGCAATTGACTTGAATGAGCTTGACAATCAACTAATTCTTGATATATCAACCATCTAACTTGGCCCGATAGAAACATCTAACAGCAAGATACCATGTTTGAGACCCAGCAAATTCTTATAAGAAAACATAATAAACCAACAAAATAATTCCAATAGCTTCGAAGTTCCACCTCTATTATAGCCAAAAAAAAAGTACAACAGTAAAGTTAAAGCAGGTGTAAAAGGAACTACCTGAATCAACTGAATTGATCTCAGATACATTGCGGGATGCAGAATTGGTGGTGTCAACCTCATTCTCTTCTGATCTAGAAGCAAGTTCTGGAAGCTCTACAGGTTTCTCTGGCATCTCCTGATTTTTTGAATCAACTGGTGAATCCTTAAGGCTAGTGGGTTTTTCTACGCCAGACTCAGTTGGCAAGGAATCCTTATCAGCAGAAGAAGTAGTCGATTCTTGTGCATTTCCATTATTATCAACAACAAACGAACTATTAGAACTCAAAACGGGTACTTCCAAATCTGACCCAGTTGATGAATTCTTTTGAATGAAATCTGCCTCACTAATGGCCTTCTGATCAAAGCTAGAAACAGGCAAAACTATTTTCTTATCAATACCGTAAAAATACCCTCTAACAGTTGAACTGATGGGATACGAAACTAGAAGCCAAGAAGCAAGGACCAAAAACATTGCTAGTATTCCCACTGAGGCTGCAATGGAGGAAAGGCCCCGCGGGAATGCCGCCATTTTAGAAGAGCCTTTGGGGGAATCCAATTTCATGGTTTCCGTATTGGGTAAAAAAGACCTATAAAGAATCGTGTAACATAGAATCTTCGAAGACTAAGGAAATAGCTAACTACGATGGAATTCTTCCTTCGATGAATCTGAGACTTCTCTTTCTGAAAGTGACCCACCAACAAGAAACTTCTAAATTGGTAACTAAATGCATACGAATCGGTTGTATAAACCCAAATCGAGTTTTCCTTTACATACAAGGAGGAGGGAATCTTTTCCCTGATTTTGAGCCTAACAGCTAAATCCTATCAAGAATCTCAGAACGGCAAGCTTTCCTGGATAGACTTGAATTCCTCCTCTATCCTGAGAAAAAAAAAAATCTCACACGTTAAAAGGGAAAAAAGAAAGAAAAAATCAAAAGCAAGAACCCAGACGAGATGTTAATCGCATGAACATGGAAATTCACATTGAAAAAGAAAAGAAAATCTACTCAATGAATATAAACTATATCTTCCAAGATCTTCTGAAAGAATACCTTTGACAATAAGCACATTTATTAAGCATTAATTAAAATATAGCTCCGCATTCATCCAAATCCATAAAATTTTCTTTAAAAAAAAAACACTAGATTTGAATGAGGATTGAAAAAGTACTTAAAAAGAAGGGAAAATATGAAATTCAAGTTCAACTTGGAACTTACAATGTTCGTATGAACGAAGAGGAGGATTTGCTGATAGAATGGTGAAAATTTTTTGGCGCGATCTTGAAGAGAAGGCGGTCGGCACGGAGAAAGAGATGATGATTAATGGAAAATCTTGGATCGGAAGAAGGGAATTTAATTTTAATACTAATAAAATCGAGGGTGGGGTGTTTAAAGAAAAATACAAATGCTGAAGATTTTATGCCGCAAACGTATTTCTCTTGTTCCCTGCAACTCCGTATTTCACTACGTATTTCTCAGCCAGAAAGAAGGTAAAGCTATTAAATTACCGGAGTGCCCATGCTTCTACTTTTCAAAATTTTTTATTTTATTTATTTATTTTTTGTAATGATAATTCATAATATCATTCATAGTACATGCAACATTTTTTTGGTTATATATAACATCAACAATAATAGCTCAAGCTTCACTTTTTCTTGGCGTATTTATGGCCAATCGCTTTCTTTTTTTGGTGTTTATGCTTTTTTTCTTAGTAATTTCTCTTGCTTTAGAAAAAAAAAACAAAAAAAAATTAAGGATAATCTTTATCTAAATTAGTTTTTAACAAAAAGAAAGAAAGAAAGTTATCTAACTTTTTTTTGTTATATAGAGTTTAGAAATTATTATATCGCTAAGGTCAGGACAAGTCGACAATCTCATTGAGAATTCACAGATTCTTTAGATTTTTGCAAAATCTTCGAACTTACAAATCGCCTACCAATAAGATTACGTGGAAACTTGAATCAAATACCTTCCATCACAAATTCTAGCCTTACCTAATATTTCATGAATCGTATTTTTTATTTTTTAGTGATAATGTAAATTCACTTGAAACATAAAGGTTGATAGGAGTAATAGTTTTTGGTTAATACTGGATTTGGCTAGCTCCATCCAAAATAGAATTAGACAAGGTTATAGTAAGTAGAAAATAAAATTTAGGAGAGCATGCTCGTAAGGTGATGGATACCATTGGATGATGATGATATATATATATATATATATATGCTTCAAACTCAAAATATTAACCAACAAGGGGTTGGATCAAATGGTAAACGACTTGTTCCAGCTTAAGCAGGTCTTAGATTCGAGACCTCCGGATGGGATTAAAAAAAAACTCAAAGTATTAAAACATAAAGTATTTTATTTATCTAATAATATGACCCATCATTCTAATCCCAACACATATAGAGGTACATATAAATAAAATAAAATAAAATTGTTGAACAAAAAGAGTAATTATACTTGTAGAGTAATTACAAGTACTCATTAATCTGCTTATTCTTTCTCAAGTCAAGACCGAGTAAATCCTGGTTATAGACTTATAGTAGAAATCAACCCTTGTTTCAGTTTCAAATTTCAATATTGGTTCCTTTTTTCTTGAACCAAAAAAAAATCAATTTTGGTTTGAAACTTTGAGGTTTGTTCAGTAATTGACGCCACTTTTGTCTCTCTCAATAGATCTTGTGTCGTAGTAGGTGTACGACGGTGGGCGGGACCCACACGGCTGCTGGTTGTTTACATGTGTACATTGAATGAGCCGTTGAAATGAAAGCTCTTCCTTTCAAAGTGAAACCAAAAAAAGGTCCGATTCCATGGCCATGTGCCAAGTGTTCCAATAAGGACCAAACCTCAATGGTCGTGTATATGTTACCGTAACTGTGAATCACAATTTCACCACCGTTTGATCGTTTTATCATCGTTTTTGGATCAAAAGGAGTTTAAGTGTAAACTCCGTTTCAATCGCTGCTCTAATAATCTCATTTGTACAGTACATAATCTAATCTGTACGATATAATCTTATCTGTACAGTTGCTAAATAATGTCAATCACATCGCCACCGCACTGGTCTACTAAACGCAGCATAAGCCTATAGGATGTGACCGCATGGGCTATAACAAGAATAAGCCGAGACCGGAGTCTAGAAATCTCATCCGAGTTAAACTCCCAGACAAGAAAATGTTACATATTATTTCGAGGATATTCAAAACAAACACTGATCTATCTAATATCCACCTCCGTTTCTTCAAAAAAAAAATGCCATCCGTTACCATACTTGCCAACATAATTTATCTGGTTCATTAATGAAAATCAACCTTGCTTATGGTTAGGAAATTTAAATTTGTCGTGGATTACAACATTGAAAATTGGAAGAAAATGAAAAAAAAAAATTTTGATCTTTCAATTTGACCCTCCAACTTGACCCTTCTAATAAGTAAGATAACAAATTAAATTCAGGTTTAACTCATAATCATAAATATGGAGAATTTGCATAGTAAATCCCTTGATTTTAAACTACTATTAAATAAGATTTTAGAAATTATAGTAAGTTTTTTAATAGCACACTAGGAAGATCAAGTGGAGGGTCAAATTAGATGGTCAAATACAAAACTCGAAGAAAATACTATAGTTAGTAGCAACAGAATATCTTCCCATGATTCCCGTAATTCTCGTTTTTCCATCGGACATAGGAGTAACAATGTCATCCCGGTATTTTATCAAAAAAGAGTTTTTAGATATTTTGTCTATTTGCTAGTTACAATGATCAAACAGTAGTAATACTTATGGTAACAATGTAACATAAGTCGCCTTTAACCAAAAAAAAAAAAACAATGTACATAAGTCAACGAATGAGTACACCCGATTGGGACTATGAAGCTAACTTATGGGTAAGAAGTTATTCAATGGATTGGATAGACTACAAATTTTGAGAAAAATAAAATGGCTCGTTCATACGTGAAATAGAAAGAATGTAACAACTACTTCTCCTCCTCCTGTCTTGTAGGACAAGGTCTCTAGAGCGATTATACAAGAAGGAAAATCATAAAAAGGATGTAGCAATCCTAATAAAAGCTAAGAATCCGTATGAAAATGATGTAACAACCCATTTTTAAATTTGGTCGAGAAGGGAAAAAAAATCATCGTGTGATATGTTCAAGACAAAAATATAGAGGGACGGTTTGGTTCACAGAACTGAGATATTATTACTACATAAATTAAGATCAACTGATAAAATATGATTAAATATGCATGAGTAATTTCATATATTTACTAACTTTTGAATGCAATAATTCACATTACATACCAGCACTATATAATAAATATATATTTTTTGAGGTTTTTTTTATAATAATACATTTTTTGAGGTAACACTATGTATTATACTATATCTCTACCAAAAAAAGAGAGACCGAAAATGTCAAAAAACCAATCTCATTACATTATCGCACTAAGGTTACAAGATGAAGAGTATGGGTTACCTAATATTCTCATAGGCCCAAAACAATTGGGGCCTTCATACACATCTTTACAGTGTTTTCATACAAAGGAGATTGCAGTCCATTACAAACATCAGCCTCCAAGCCCTTGATAGCACAAAAAATTTTTCTTCCAATTTTCTTCTCTTTCCGTTAACCCCCCAAAATTGCAACTTTCCAAACTCAACGTCGTCTCTATCTATCCGCCCCGGGAAAGTGAGCGCTATCACTTGTCTCAGCCGAGAGAGAAGAGCCCGACACGCTATTCCAAAACTCAAAAAACCCAGTTTATCTATCATGCATTTATAAGAAAACTATTTCCATTGTTTCACTTCAAATTTCAAAATCTCCAGAATCTGTTATTTATTTTAAAATTAAGTTAAATAAATGGCTACCCACAGGCTATCCATTCTCCCAATTGCGATTTCCACTTGCCAGTTCCTCCCTTCCAAACGCTCCGAATCTTGCCTATCTCTTCCCTTGAGCTCTCTCTATGGCGACAAGCTTTTAATTAAAGCCTCCAATTTGAGCTGTTTCGTTACTAAACAACGTTCCTCAACTATCGCCACCATCTCCTTTAGCCTCCCAACTGCGTAAGTTTGTACTGATTTCCTGCAATTTTATTTAATAAATTCGAGAATTACCGATTATTCTCTGAACCTTTTGTTTTGCTTCTTGATTTTGTTTTGCAGGAAACCAAACCGGGCACCTGCCGAGAAATTCCCAAAGTGAGTAAATATATGTGTATGTATATGCTCATATACGTATGGATACGTATTGTATATGTAATTATACGTTTATATTTTAGGATTCAAGTGAAATTCTTTATTCTAGTTATGGTTGGGCTTCAGTTTGGTTTTGGTAATAATGGTTTGAATTGGGTGATTGCTATGGATAGATGGTCGGCAAGATCAATAAGGTCCTTTGCATTGGGGAGATTGGAGGCAAGGAAGCTCAAGTATCCACAAACTGGAACCGAAGCGCTTCTTCTGGGAATTATGGTCGAGGGTTAGTAATTTTCTTTCTGCCATTTCAGCTCACTAGTTGCTGTTGTAGCATTGTAGAACACACTCTAAAACTACTTTAGAAAAGTTTCTTATGGGACTATAGGGAGACCAGTTTTCGGTTACTTGTGTTGAATAACTAATGTTTCATAGCTGCCCTATTTGTTATTAATTCCCATAAGAATTTACATAACCTTAATGTTTCCTCATGACTAATAATGCTTAGGGTTGGGTTTGGTTGGGGAATGTAACATTCCCATACCACATGACTAATAATGCTTTATTACCATTCATGGCTAGCAATGTTTTCCTCTTTAAACCATAGTTAATTAAATTAGATAGGGGGCACAAAAGTAAACAACACAAGAAGAGGTATGGGAATGTAACATTACCACCTATGTGAGTGGGTATGACATTCCCATCCACATTCCTAGACTAATGGTTATGTGGTCATGACCACATTCCCTATGGGAATATTTTTTCCATTTTTTGTTCAACAAAATGTCCCATGGGAATGTTACATTCTCATCAACCAAACCCAACAAGGTGACTTGGTGTTTATTGAAATATATTTATGATTATGCAGATTCTATTTTGAACAGTTTTTGCAATATTACTATATACCACCCCAATTCTTTATCTATGGTAACAACCAAGCATTCTCAGTTTTCTCTTCTGTAGTGTTCATCTTTTATTTGTTTTGGATTATCGGGGAATGCATTGTGAAACAGAAAGTTCTATGTTATTAATAGGAAGCCCTTAAGGCCACAGAAGACGTCTGAGGTTTTAGTGTGAATGCTTGACAATGAAATTATGCTGTCTCCCATTTAATATCTGATGAAAGCCTTTTCAATGTTTGTTGTGATGGTCTTCTACGTTGGTATATGTCTGTAATGCCTCTTTTTCATATTTATAGGAACGAGCCAAGCTGCTAAATTTCTGAGGGCTAATGGAATTACGGTTTTCAAGTTGCAAGAGGAAACTGTGAACTTGCTTGGAAAGGCAGATATGTATTTTTACAGCCCTGAACATCCTCCACTGACTGTACAAGCTCAAAGGGCCCTTGATTGGGCTATTGATGAAAAACTAAAGTCAGGTAAAAGATTTTTTGTGTTGCTTAATTTGTTACATTTATCTTGCCACACAGAAGTTTGGAAAGCAGTTAAATTGGTTATGTACTTATGTCATTTGTAAGGATAGATGTGAGACCTGGTGTTGCATGATGAATGCAACTTCATACTGTACAACTAGAAGCCTTGTAAAGTTGTGTTTTGGATTGTTCTAATTCATGTAGGGGCTTATTTCTCAACTGGCAAAGGGAACAGATTTCAAAATGGAATTATGAGGGAAGATTAGAAGAATGATTTAACAATCATAGCTTAATCATGAATACGAACTCAACAAATCTCCTGGGTCTAAGTGGAATTTGTTTGCTCATACTTATATGGAGATGGAAATGCTAGATTTTGCTTTTCATAAAAATCATTATCAGAAGAAAGGAGCAGGATGCTATAAAACTTTCAGTTCCTTTTGTAGGATGTTACATTGCAAAAGTTCATTGTCAAGAAAAGACAAATGACATGCACTTCATGTTTTACTAATTCCCTGACAGTAGTGTGGAATCTAGATCTCCAGAGAAAGCAGACTATGATTCTTAAGTGCACAAGACAGTTTTTATTGTTAGAATAGATCACTGCACTGATATTGCATGATGTGTATGACTGGCTTGGCTTATGTTGATTTTTTTTTGGCCGGAACTTATGTTGATTTTGATGTTTATGATGTTCAAGTTTTATGAACCCTATGAAGCAGTTGACCCAAAACTATTCTATCTGCCACAATTAAGTCTTTATCAGTTCCAAACTACAAATTTCTTCAATACTTTCTTTCTCCATATCTATAAAAGTTTGAGATTTGGTATGAGCTGAGCAGGCTGCTGTTAATAATGTAGATCTTTTTTGATATCTTGAACTGTTACACCTTCATATCTAACTGAGATCATTGTGCTGATTACAGGTGAAGGTGGGGAAATAACAACAGCCTACTTGCTCCTGGGTATTTGGTCAGACAAAGAATCAGCAGGCCACCAGATCTTGGCCACTTTAGGTTTTAACGATGAGAAAGCCAAAGAACTTGCTAAACATGTAAGTTTAAAGACTTTTTAATCATTGAGCAATAGGCTTCGCAGCATTGTCGTATACTTATTATTATTCTTTCATTTTTTTGCAGATTAATGAGGATATTGTTTTGAGCCACAAGTAGGAGGCCATTAATTTTCTGAATGTTCCAAAGTTTTACCAGCTATATATGATACATCTTCCAAATGGTTGATTCTTCTTGGTGGAGCAAGTGATGTAACTTTATGAGGATTTTCTGCCTTTGTTAGCAGTGCAAAAGTTCAAACGTTGATACCTTTTTGTTTTTTGGGAATAATTAGAAGTGTTCAGAGCTCTATTTTTTTCTCATGAATGCATTACTCCGCGGCAATGATGCATTTCTCACTGCTGCTTCTATTTGCCTTAGCTAGATTTTTATTTTTGTATCACACAAAGTGTTTATCCATCTCATTAATTATTTGTTTTTTCTTATTTTTATCGTCTGTCCAATCCATCCTTTTAATTTATTTTTATATATCTAAGTAAATACAATAATATATACTCCCTCCGTCCCATATTATCTGTTCCTTTTGGGTCAAAGTTTTCTAACTTTGACCTTTAATTATAAAAAAATTATATGAAAATAAGTTTTAAAAAATTATGTTTTGATTAAAGTTAAGTCTTAAACTTTTCAAAATACAAAAAATATTTGATTATATATATATATTTTTTAATTAAAGATCAGTAGTTCTTAGGGGACACATGTCATCCTTCAAGATCCGCTTATGCAGTCTGCTTTGCCGTATATTTTTCCCGAAAAAAAAGAAAAATGATTTTCCCACAACCTCCATTTCCTTTTCCGTCTAATTATATTACAGCAGGTTAAAATAAAAAGATTCAATGAGCTGAGCACGGTAGTGCACCCTCCCGCCAAACCCAAACCATCGAAGAGGGTTTAAGACAAAAAAAACGTTAACTCTTCAGTTCAGTCTTCCTTCTCACTTCACTGCCAAAACGGCAAAACCCTAACCTCGTCTCTCTTCTCTCTTCTCTAATTCCCAACTCTCCAATTTCTCTTTTTTCTACTTTCGACAAAACCCTAGGCCTCCTTCGACACCGACAATGAGCTACGCGGCGTACAAGATGATGCACTGGCCCACCGGAATCGAGTGCTGTGCCTCCGGTTTCGTCACTCACTGCCGTGCGGATTTCACGCCTCAAATTCCGCTCAATCAGACCGAAGATCTTGAATCCGAATGGCCCGCAAGGCGCGGCATTGGTCCCGTTCCCAACCTCATTGTCACTGCTGCTAATCTTCTCGAAATCTATGTCGTCAGGGTTCAAGAAGAGGGCAGCAGGGAAGCCAGAAACTCCACGGAAGCCAAGCGTGGTGGTGTTATGGATGGCGTCTCCGGGGTTTCTCTTGAGCTTGTTTGCAGTTACAGGTTTGGCTCCAAATACATGAAACCTTAGAAAATATATGCTAATATGCTCAGGTATAGAATCATCTTTTTTTTTTTTTCTTTTTTTTTGGGTTAGTCGTACTGTTTTGTCCCAATCTCTTGTCATTGTATGGAGTCTAACTTACTTTGCTAAGTGATTATTGGTAGTGAATTAAATAAGATTAAGTCGTGAATTCCTCATGATTTGTGTTGTTACTATTTATTTTTGTTACTCTCTCTCTTTTAGTTTCTGAAGCTAAAACAAAACATTCATTAGGTTGTAAAACCATTTTTTTTTCTTTTATGTTTTTACATCCATAAACCGTTATGTTTGAATTGGTGTTACTTGTAAGCCATATAGGCTATAGTATTCATTATTAATCAACATGGTTTTGCTTTTACATCACAGAAAAAAGTATTGATGGAAGTACGGGCCAAATGGAGCTTAAAATTTTTTCTCTCTATATCTTTTTGTGTTAGTTTTTGTAAGGCTCATGTGTGATTGTTTACTCGCTGTGCCTCTCTTGGGGAACTTTATCTTTCTTTAAAAAAAAAAAATTTCCTTTGCAGGTTGCATGGTAATGTTGAATCTATGGCGGTGCTATCTGTAGGAGGCGGTGATGGCTCTAGGAGGAGAGATTCAATTATCTTGGCCCTTCAAGATGCCAAAATTTCAGTCCTGGAGTTTGATGATTCAATCCATGGTCTTCGAACGGCGTAAGGATATATATGTATTTGGCTATCTCTGATGTTGGGAAGCTTCCTCATTCTCCCAGTTTTTAGATTTCTTAATCTCGGAACCATTTTATCTGTTTGATGACCTCTTTCCCTATATCGGGAGATTATACTTACTCATTGATGTTGATTCCTTTCCAGCTCAATGCACTGTTTTGAGGGACCAGAGTGGCTTCATTTGAAAAGAGGGAGAGAATCATTTGCAAGGGGCCCATGGGTAAAGGTTGATCCTCAAGGCAGGTGTGGCGGCGTTCTTCTTTATGATTTGCAAATGATAATACTAAAAGCTGCTCAGGTCTATTTTGCTTCCCGTACTTTTGACTTTTTTTAGTTTAGTTTTTCTAAGTTAAATAATGCTATGAAAAAACTTTCTATGCCAAGGAAGATAATGTTAGGACCTTGAGTATTTCTTGACAATTTCCTAGTATTTTTTTTCTTTAAATAACTTTACAGTTAGTAGAGTTTTTAAAATGTTGATTTCTTAAGATAGCAAAGTTTTGCTGTTTACTTCGTAGCATCTTGATACCTTGGACGTATTATTCTTACAGATCCTTTTTCCAAGAAGTTGTGTATATTCAAACCCCTACTTCTGTGGATGGTGACTATTGGTTCTTATAATCATCTTTAAACAAGAATTCTCTCCCATAATACAGAAAATAGACCGACTTTTTACTTTTTGCATTCGGGGAAAAAAAGAATCTTAAAAGATACAATTTCTAAGTGAATTTTGAACAAAAGTCATCTAATTTGTTGAGAAATTTTGTAAATCTAAAACCATGAAAATCGATTTTAATGTTAAATTCTCATGAAATGAGAGGATTCCTCTCTGCTGCTGATAAGGTCTTAGGCATTCTTAGGAAGCCTTGCGTGGTTTTCTCATGATTTTCTTTTCCCATTGTTGATATCGGATCTTTATGTGTCAGGCTGGTTCTGGTTTTGTGGGAGAGGATGATGCTTTTGGATCTGGAGGTGCAGTTTCTGCCCGTATTGAGTCATCTTACATCATCAATTTAAGAGATTTGGACATGAAGCACATAAAAGACTTCATATTTGTGCATGGTAAGTTTGGCCAACTTCGTCTTACTGATTTCTTGATTGTCTTGAAAGTACTCGAGTTGTAACAAGTTAGTTTACCTTCTGTTGGTTTCAATTACCATAACTTCAGTTTGTAGACTCTTGAAGTTATGCTGGATACAGCTGATATGTCTTTGACTTACTGCTTCTGATTTTTTTGTTTGATTCTTTTTAATGTTTTTTTTTGGTTCTTTTTTTACATTTAATAATATATCAACTAGGTTATATTGAGCCGGTGATGGTTATCCTTCATGAGCGGGAGCTCACTTGGGCTGGGCGAGTCGCTTGGAAGCACCATACTTGTATGATTTCTGCACTTAGTATCAGCACAACCTTGAAGCAGCATCCTCTCATATGGTCGGCAGTTGTATGTTCTCAACTTTATTAGGTCCATCTATATATATTTTATAGCTATTTACAGAAAAGCTTTGATATATTTTGTGGTCTCTTAGCTACAAGTGGAATTTGACTAAAATTAGGTTCTCTTGAATGGTCTCTTGCAAGAAGCCCTTGATGCTATGAATCCTTGCTATCTTAATTGAGCTAAGAGCTTTAGATAGTAAGTTCATGTGCTGTGCTTACCATGGAGTTTAGGTTTTGCTATTGATTCTTGATAACAAAATTTTGTATGAAGCATATCTAAAACAATTTCTTCCTCCCTTTTGTCCACAACATAAGAAAGCTTAAATGTGTGGCGACTGGATATGTTCCTGAGGTAAAACCGGATGCTTTGTTTAACTACTTTTCCGCTGCTTTTCATTTCAAAAGCAGTTGAGGTTGGTGCATATTCCCTTGAACATGAAAATTTCCCTTATCACTGAAGGAACTTTCCTTCCATTACTGAAATTATAAGCGGTTGACACCATGAAAGCATGAGGTCGGCTTCTTTGCTAAGTGTAATAATACAGTTTTGAGGTTTAATGCTGAGTGGAAAAGTCTGAATCGTGCATTTTGTTGTTCTAATGGAGATTTGTACATAGTCCTTCCAATTGCCTTATTTATGATTATTGATATTTCTTTTTCAGAATCTTCCCCATGATGCTTACAAGCTACTTGCAGTTCCATCGCCGATTGGAGGTGTTCTTGTGATAAGTGCAAATACAATTCATTATCATAGTCAGGTAGACTTCATGTCATGTGTGGGCACTTGAGCTGTTCTAGCGCCTTATTTTTGGCTTATTTTATATTCATTCCCTTTTTTGAATTTTAATATAGTGATTCATGTATCTGGATTTTCAATTTTATCGTTGATAATGGTTTAATGTGCTAGTCACTTGTTTGTGCAGTCAGCATCATGCGCACTGGCTTTAAATGGTTATGCTGTTTCTGCTGATAACAGGTCCTCTCTCTCTCTCTCTCACACACAAACACACACACACACACACACACACACGTCCATTGGCCTACACCCTGTTTAGTTTAGAACACACACGTCCTTTAGTTGTTAGACCATACTCATTCCTGTGTGAGCATGTTTCTTACTGGATTATGTATGGTTCTTTGATCAATCTTGAGAGAAAGCTGTTTGAATCATGCATATGCTTCAGTAGTTGCTTGTTAGGTTGAAAATAACAAGTGATCACTGCATGATTGACTAATACCTTAACCTCTGACTTTTTAAATAAATTTTATTACTTTGTCTTTTTTCTTTAAGTATTTGTATAGATGTCTGTTAAATGTATTAAGCATCTAATTTTTTTGCCTCAATGCCTTGAGGAGATAGAACTATATTCATCATCTTCTTGTAACTTTTAGATGAATTTATTGTCTTCCTCCATTGCAATTTGATCTAGGACCAAGTCGTGGCTGTATTATGTCTATATTTTGATGATTAAGTTCTAAAACATTTGTTTTATTATCTTTTGCTTCTTTTTGAAGTCCCCTTGTCAGACTCCCACGCTAAATTTTTTTTTTCTTCATATCAGTCCGGACCTTCCACGATCAAGTTTCAGTGTAGAACTTGATGCTGCTAATGCAACTTGGTTGCTAAATGATGTGGCCTTGCTGTCAACAAAGACAGGAGAACTACTACTGCTGACCCTTGTGTATGATGGGCGGTAAGTGGCTTTAATCAAGATTCAGTCCTTTTTGGGTATCATGTCATGATGAATTGGATTGGTAGACAATTGTTTTTTCACATAGAATGATCTGCTGGTAAGGCACATATGGTAAAATGGTTTATGGGATCTTGTGTTGACTGATAGTCATAGTGCTGGTAAAAAGTGGTCGTCCATACTATTATTGCCAGTTGCGGAATTAATGTCTTGAGTTAACTTAGGCTCCAACTGAGTTGGAAAAATTAAACAAATAACCTGTATAGTAAAATATCACTTAAAGGATAGATATGTCAATTTGTTGAGCAAAAAAATACTCCTATATTTTTGTAACTGCTCCTTTTAATCTAAAGTTGCTTTTGTCACCCGAAAGAACTCAGTTTTTATTTCAAAATTGTTTTCTTTTTGCTCGTAGTTCAGGTTTGTTCATTTTGATATCAGATACTTAATAGCATTTTTACTTTTAAGTTTGTTACTATGTTGTTGTACAAAATGGTTTTTCTTTAATAAATTCCTTCATTCTTAATTCAAATATCCTTTTTTTTATTAGAGCAGCTCATGTATAAACTATAAAATGGAAATTCATTCATTTAATAAGTAATTCCACTGGTAGGTCATTGACAGAGTAAAAAAAGAAAAATGACTTCTTGAAGACTGATGGGGTTTTTGTCTGTTTTGATTTCAAAACAGAAAACTGACTGTCAGAAGAAAAATGCCTTTTTACTGCCTTTCTCTAGACTGATATGTTATAGTGCATATTTACTTTACTTTTTTCCTCTGTAGTCATGATGGGGAATTTTTCATACTGCTTGTTTATTAATTCATTCTTTTCTCCTTTGAAGGGTTGTGCAGAGGCTTGATCTTTCCAAGTCTAAGGCTTCAGTACTCACTTCGGTTAGTTAGTTTGTTATACTTTTCATGGCTAGTGAAAGTATTTTTTAATTAAAAACTCCAATTGATTGGTTATGTTGGGAATTTTGCTGAATTTTATAGGACATTACAACTATTGGAAATTCATTGTTCTTTCTGGGTAGTCGACTGGGAGATAGTTTGCTTGTGCAATACAGCAGTGGGTCAGGAGCATCAGCCTTGCAATCTGGTTTGAAGGAAGAGGTTTAATTCTCATCATCTTCTATTCAGTACTTTGTATGCTAGGATTAAATAATGTTAACGTATTGTTGTATTCTGGTTGTGTTGCGTTCAGATGCTAGTATGAGTATATGCTCTTAACATTGGACTTTTAGGCACTTTTTGCAGTTCATTTGAATTTGTTGTTTACTAAAATTGTTTTCCTGTCCTTCGAAAAGCTATAAAGTTTCTAACATAGGATTTCATACATCTAGGTTGGAGATATTGAAGGTGATGTCCCTCTGGCAAAGCGAATGCGAAGGTCATCTTCTGATGCTTTGCATGATATGGTTGGGGGTGAAGAGCTTTCCTTGTATGGTTCAGCCCCAAATAACACTGAATCAGCACAGGTGGTGTACATTCTATTATAAATTGAGCCCTTTCGTTGATTGCTTTAAGCTTTATCATATGGGAAGATTTAAGAAATATGGGGGAGGGAATCGAACTCCTGGGGATTATAACAACCAAATAGCAAAATCTAACAATAAAGAATATAAACTAGTAATAAAGAGCACAAGCTAAAGACTTAAAGGGTATAGCATTGCTGTAAAAAGTAAAAAACTGGACTATTGCTTTATTCCTGTGAAATGAGCTGTTGTAGTTTTTCATGATTTCTTATTTGACACAATTCATAAAATTGTAGTTCTGAAGTTTGTTGTGTAATAGGTTTGAGAATGGGTTAATGATGTCTCCCTTATTATAATTTAGAGTGCAGTCACCATCAAGAGATGAATGTTCTCTTGTTATCAATTTCTTCAATCCGTTAATGCTGCATGGTTCATCAGTTATGGTTATCGGTTTTCAGTCTTGTCAGGCTACTAATATTGACCCTGTTCCATTTGTGCAGAAGACATTCTTGTTTGCAGTGAGAGACTCCTTAACTAATGTTGGCCCTTTGAAGGACTTTGCATATGGATTGAGGATTAATGCTGATGCAAATGCAACTGGAATTGCCAAACAAAGTAATTATGAACTGGTTAGTTTGTGAGTTAAGATGCTTTTTTTATTTATTTGCAGTCACCTGTGGTTAATTGATATGGATGTGGTTAATAAAAAATAAGGAAAAAAAAAGAATATGATGGTTCATTGCATTTGACTGGATGCAAACAATCCTTCCTTCCAACTCCCAAAAAGGAGTCGTAAAAAAATTTTTCCCTGAGGCTTCTTATTTTGTTTGTTGGATTTTTTATTTATATATTCTGTATTTTGTGCTCTCCTCTTATTATTCTCTGTTTTGTTTGTTGTTTCTTTCTTCTCTTCATAAACCACAGCTTCACCAGAATATGTCGTATTGAGGCTTCTTCAGATTCTATTTTGTAATATTTTTTAAATAGTTTTAGTTAGGGGGAGGGGTGATTCGGACTGGGTATTTGAAGGTTTGGGCAGTATCGAGCTTTAGACATTGCCTTCAAGTTCTGCAAATTTGTATATAATGCATTTTGTAGCACTTATATATTTCTTCTCTCTTTTGTCCGCACAAATGACTTTGCGGGTATATTGTGACTGAAGTCCAGTATTGGCTAATCTTTTAGGTGTGCTGTTCTGGTCATGGAAAGAATGGTGCTCTCTGTGTTCTTCGACAATCAATTCGTCCCGAAATGATTACCGAGGTTCGCCCATACTCCAGCTCTGACTGATTTATCTGATTAAGATTTTAAATTTTGACATCATTCCTGTAAACGTTCTAGTTGCCATGTAAATCCAACTATGCATTTTCAGTTGTACATGTATTACAGTACATCTTAGTACTGGAATGTCTCATGTGTGCAAATCTGTGCATGTATTATTACATGCACACTGTTGTATTCCGCAGGTTGAACTATCCGGTTGTAAAGGAATTTGGACTGTTTATCACAAGAGCACACGCAGTCACAGTGCTGATTTGTCTAAGATGGCTGATGATGATGATGAATATCATGCATACTTAATTATAAGTCTGGAGGCGCGTACTATGGTAGTCATTCTTTAACCTGTAAAGGCCTTCTTTATTTTAATTTTTTTTAATTGCACTGTAAATATTTTGTACAGATAGGCATTCATTAGCCTTGCTCGTTTGCCATTCCATTTTCTTCTCAGTATGTTTTTTGGATAAATATGTTCTATTCATCCAGAAGCAGAAAATCTGCTACTAATCAACCAAGTACAAGAAAGAAAAGTTGCAAAGCAACTACCAGTCTAGTTTCAAACACCAACTATTATAAAGAAAGATATTAACAGGATCTCTCTCAGTATTAGAACAGTCCTTGAGAATGATAAATACTTGTCACTTTCTTATTCCATTCTTCCATTATTCGATAAATTAACATTTCTTAAGAAGCTTAAAGAGATGATGTCAATATAATATCTGAACTTTGGTCTTTCAGTTTCAATTTATGGTATTGCTGTTTTTGCTAACAAATAAGAGAAAGAAATCAGCTTCTTAACCTGCAATTGGCATCACATAATAGACTTTCTAGATTGACCACTGCTGTTGTCTTTGATGATTAGGTTCTTGAAACAGCTGATCTTTTGACAGAAGTGACTGAAAGTGTAGACTATTATGTTCAAGGAAAAACAATTGCTGCGGGAAATTTGTTTGGAAGGTGAGAAAAACTTTTGCCTATATGTTCATGAAAATTATTTTGGCTTGGTTTGGCATTGCATTTGGAGATAAAAAAGCTGCTTTTGAACCCAAACGCAATACCAAATAAATTCTGGTTTGTATCAAAAGCTGATTTTGAACGCAAAAGCCAAGCCAACCCGAAAAGCTAATCCTTAGGTGCTTTTGCGTTTCAAAAGTGCTTTTGGACATTAAGTGACTAAAATCCCCTAATTATTTTTCTCTTTCCTTTTTAACTAGCATAGCCTTTTTAGGCATTTTATCCTTCAACCCCATTTTTTCACAGCAATACCAAACATTATTTACATTTTTCTATCGCAATTTAAAAAAGCACTTCTCAAAAGCACTTTTTTCCAAACCAAGCTTTTTCAAACTGCAACCTCAATGCCAAACTAAGCCTTAGTTGACTTGGTAATAGAATTTTCTAAAGAATGCAAAATACCTTTATTTTTTCTTATGGTTGCTTCAGTGTTTTCACTTTTTTTAGGTACCAGTAAATGCTGTCTGTTTTAATCCTTTCTATCACTTGCATTCAGTAATTTTGGATGCCCACTAAGTTATTGATTTTGTAGTCAAAATTACAGTCTTCAGAGTTTGTAGTAGCTTAAAAGTGAATTGACATCATTGTGTAATTTAGCCAATTATAGGCCTTGCTTTAGTAGAATTTGAAGAGTTTCTTGCTTGATTTTGAGCTCTATCTTGGACATTGCAGTCTTCCCCTTTCTACTTCTGTTTAGCCCTGGATAGATAGATGTTAGGCTTGAAAGATTACTGTCAACAATTAAATATTAACGGGTTTATATGACATTTGATATGGTTCTTTACTTTAAAATAACGCTATGTTGGTATTCTCATGTTTAGAGATAGATACATTGATTTGGTATTCTTAACACGTCTCATTATGCTCCCTTTTAGGCGTCGAGTTATCCAGGTCTATGAACGTGGTGCTCGAATTCTAGATGGTTCTTTTATGACTCAAGAACTTAGTATTCCTTCTCCAAACTCTGAAACTGGCTCTGGTTCTGAGAGTTCTACGGTGATGTCTGTTTCTATTGCCGATCCTTATGTGTTGCTAAGAATGACTGATGGAAGCATTCTGCTCCTTGTTGGAGGTATGTGTAGTTATACAAGATTTCGAGTGTGGGCTTTTTCACCTGTAACTCTGTTTAGTTTCCATAGGCTATACTCATCATAAGTTCTTGTTTTTACTGTATCAAAAACCTTGGGGCATCCTATTGCCACCATTCTTGGCTTTCTTGATGGTTTTACATCTTGACTTCTAATCGCAGATCCTGCTAGTTGCACTGTTTCTATAAACACTCCAAATGCCTTTGAAGGCTCAAAGAAATTGGTATCTGCCTCTACACTATATCATGATAGAGGTCCAGAGCCATGGCTCCGGAAAGCAAGTACTGATGCATGGCTTTCCACTGGCATTGGGGAGTCCATTGATGGTGCTGATGGCGGGCCACATGATCAAGGGGACATATATTGTGTCATTTGTTATGAGAGTGGTGCTCTTGAAATATTTGATGTGCCAAATTTCAACTGTGTGTTCTCTGTGGAAAATTTTTCTTCTGGAAGAACCCACCTTGTTGATGCCTATTCACTGGAATCTTCTGAAGATTCTGAAAAAGTAATTAATAAAAGTTCTGAAGGCCAAGGCAGGAAAGAAAGTGTTCAAAACCTGAAGGTTGTTGAGTTGGCTATGCAGAGATGGTCTGGAAACCACAGTCGTCCCTTTCTGTTTGGAATATTAACAGATGGAACAATTCTTTGTTACCATGCTTACCTATTTGAGGGTTCGGAGAGTGCTTCTAAAGTTGAGGATTCAGTTACTGTTGAAAATTCTGCCAGCGTAAGCAATACTAATACTTCTAGGCTTAGGAATTTGAGATTTATTCGCATGCCGTTGGATTCATACACAAGGGAGGAGACGTCAAATGAAACTTTATCACAAAGGATTACAATTTTTAGGAATATTAGTGGTTATCAAGGATTCTTCCTTTCTGGGTCTAGACCAGCTTGGTTTATGGTATTCAGGGAACGGCTTCGAGTTCATCCACAGGTCAGAAATCTAGACCTTCATGATATAAATATTTGTTGGATTGATTTTTTTTTCCCTATAAAGTTTTGTATAATTTTTCAATGTAAACTTTAAATAGACTCAAATTGATTTAGATCAAGTACCTGGTAAAATTGGATCAAGTATGCACCGTATTTATGCTAGTTGTGCTTCTATGTCATTCAAATACTATAAGTAGAAACTTTAGGGCTGCTCGAGAAATTTCGTTCATTTTTGCTATATACCGGTAATCTTCTTTCTCAAATTCATTTTTCCATGGATAACACCATTAGTGTTGTCCGGTTCAGGAAGACATCAGCTATATTTGTGTAGAAACTCTATGAATGGAATCAATATAAAAACACTGCCAACTTTTTTGACAGAACGGGCATCCTTTATTGTTGCTTAATGTCATGTAAGCAAGTGCATATCTCTCATTACTTTCTTTCTTTTTGCAGCTATGTGATGGATCTATTGTAGCTTTCACTGTTCTCCATAATGTAAACTGTAATCATGGGTTCATTTATGTAACTTCACAGGTTAGATTATTTATTTATTTATTTTTTGATGCTATAGGTTTTTTTGCATATTGATAAAAGAGCTAACTTTTTTTTTCTTTTTCTTTTGTCTTTCTAGGGTGTTCTGAAGATTTGCCAAATGCCATCTACATCAAACTACGACAACTATTGGCCAGTACAAAAAGTGATCCCTAATCCACTTTACAAGACTAAGAAATTCTCTTTTTCTTGTAAATTATCTGTCATTGTACTTATTATAAAATTTAATCTCTTGGTTAGATTCCACTGAGGGGCACTCCACATCAAGTGACATACTTTGCTGAGAGGAATCTTTACCCACTAATAGTTTCAGTTCCTGTAAGCATATTCTCTATTACTCTTTTTTTTTTTGGGTTAAATTTCTTTGTGGTATGCTACTAACATCTAAACTTGTTATTTTAAGCTTTGCAAAGCTAATATAAGTAGATGTCATATGCTGCCTTTGTTTCTTCTGGCCTCTAATGATTTGAACATAAACTTCTAATGTTGACAACCGTTCAGTATTTAGAACTGTCCTTTTGTATTCTCTCATCATGCATGCATATCATCTGCACAAGGCTGTTAAGTTTCAAAATTCATAGTCATTGTAATTGGTTACATCTATTGAAAACTTTTTTTACAGATGCCATGGCTGAAACAACGGTGAATAGGTCTTAGTTTCTCGAGTTTTTATTGTTTAGCTGCTATACATCTTCTTCTTTGTACATGAGTGAACTTTTGATCATAAATTTGCTTCCATCTTTCTTTGTCAAACTATGACGCCTTCCAATGCTGCATTCCTTTTGCATAAGTGTACAATTATGACAGATAAATCGCCTTTATTGCCGATCGGTGTTATAATTTCAGGTCCATAAGCCAGTTAATCAAGTGCTATCATCATTGGTTGATCAAGAAGTTGGTCATCAGATGGACAATCATAATTTAAGTTCGGATGAATTGCACCGAACTTATACAGTGGATGAGTTTGAGGTTCGAATTTTGGAACCCGAAAGATTTGGTGGTCCTTGGGAAACCAGGGCAACTATACCAATGCAGAGTTCTGAAAATGCTTTGACTGTGAGGGTGGTCACTCTTTTTGTAAGTTTAATTCTTTCATTGTTCTGGTTGTTTTAGTCTTTTGGCTTTATGTTCTTTATGCTGCTGGAAGAGGGGTGGTTTGGATGAGTGATGAAATGCATAAAATCATGGTAGTTTAATAGCAAGCATCCCTTCTATAAAAGGTAGCATTTAAGGAGACCAAATAAATGAATTGCTTTTCCTAGATTAATTTATTCTTTTTTATATAACATGAGGGGACAAATTTATTAGTATTGGATTAAAGGGCAATATAAGAATTAGGAAGAACCTACATGGATATTTACAAATTGGATACACAGGAGTATATGTAATTAGCAAGTCTTTTCTGGGGATACCTCACTTCCCTTTTTAGTTTAAAGAAAATCTCTATTATATAAATTGCTTTGTTGCAGAATACCACCACCAAAGAAAATGAATCGCTTTTGGCTATTGGGACTGCTTATGTTCAAGGAGAGGATGTTGCAGCAAGAGGACGTGTGCTTTTGTTTTCTTTTGGAAGGAACAGTGATAATCCTCAGAATTTGGTACCTTCTGATGATCTGATTTGTCAATCTTTTTTCTTTTTTAATCCCAATCTAGTCTATAGTTTGCTGTGCAGAGGGTTCTTTTAAATATAATATATATATATATATAATTTATTTTGTTAATCTCCTTTGGAGTTCTAAATTGAAATTTATCTTCTTTAGGTTTCTGAGGTTTACTCAAAGGAACTAAAAGGTGCTATATCTGCATTAGCCTCCCTTCAAGGTCAACTATTAATAGCTTCTGGTCCAAAAATTATTCTACATAAATGGACTGGTAGTGAGTTGAATGGCATTGCATTTTATGATGCTCCACCATTGTATGTTGTGAGCTTAAATATAGTAAGTGTCACTTAACTTCACTATCTTTATTACTTTTTCTTGGTCAAAAGGCCTGGCAATGTGGCTTTATTTGTATCTTTCAAAAAGAAAACAAATTTATAGAGGTAGATTTGAACTGCTTCTGGACTGCAAATGATTCATGGTGTGCCTTTGCTGTTTTGTTCTTCATGTTAAAGCAGTCTTTAGTTAATACCTTCAAATGTCACTACAGGTCAAGAATTTTATCCTTCTTGGTGATGTTCACAAGAGCATATACTTTCTTAGTTGGAAGGAACAGGGTGCTCAACTTAGCTTATTGGCCAAGGATTTTGGGTCCCTTGATTGTTTTGCAACAGAATTTTTAATTGATGGGAGTACATTAAGTCTCATGGTTTCAGATGAACAAAAGAATATTCAGGTTAGGACATTTATCTTTTCACAATTTTATTTATGCAAAATTGATGTTCTATTCTACTTACTAATTCTCAGTGATGAACATGTTTGATACCACGAGTGTTTTACCCTGTTCAGCACCCTCCCCACCTCCCCACTTCCCACTCTCTTTTTTCCCTTTATTTAATGCTATCTGGCTTAGGTATAGCTAGAGATTTGGCACGAGGAATTACATGATGCAACATGGCTAGACATGTTTATTCAAATACTTTACTGTTATGATTGTAGGCATCTTCTAGCACTGTCCTTCTTGACTCCCATTTCTTTAGTTGAAAGGAATTCATCCAGCTGAGGTTTACTTCATTATTTTGCCATTAGACTTGAGAACATTAGAGCTATTTATTGAACCATTAATATGTCCATTCTTGTTCAGTTTACTAGTTTAATATCATTGTTGGTTGAGGATTTAGTTTACTGTGTTCCATTACAGATATTTTACTATGCACCAAAGATGTCTGAAAGTTGGAAGGGGCAGAAGCTTCTTGCAAGGGCTGAATTCCATGTTGGTGCCCATGTGACTAAGTTCTTGCGACTCCAGATGCTTTCTACTTCGTCTGATCGAACCAGTTCCACTGCAACCACTGATAAGACCAATCGGTTTGCTTTGTTATTTGGTACACTGGATGGCAGCTTAGGCTGCATAGCCCCTCTTGATGAACTAACGTTTCGTAGGTTGCAGTCACTGCAGAAAAAGCTTGTCGATGCTGTTCCACATGTCGCTGGCTTAAATCCAAGGTCTTTTCGCCAGTTCCGTTCAAATGGAAAAGCTCATAGGCCTGGTCCTGACAGCATTGTTGACTGTGAGCTGCTTTGCCAGTAAGTAATATCTTTTCTTGTTCCGGAAAAAGTATATCATCTTCATAATTATCACTTAACTTGAGTGCTAGGACTCGTTTATGGAGAAAAGTTTGTTGTGTTTCCATATTCTTTCCCCTATCCTTTGTGTAGAAATTGACACCGAGTGTATCACGAGTGCTAAGATAAATCTTTGTGATTTCTGTTTTGTAGTTACGAAATGCTTCCATTGGAGGAACAGCTCGAAATTGCTCACCAGATTGGGACAACCCGTTCCCAAATTCTCTCTAATTTAAATGATCTTACTCTGGGAACAAGCTTCTTGTGAATGCAGCAGATATTAATCAAGGTAGGTCACTGTAAAAGATTAAACAGTAATGACTTAACCCAAATCTCTATACAAGAGCGTCTTCGAAAAGGGGTTGATATCATCATCATCATTTAATACAACAGATCTTTGTTTGATCCCGAGAAAGAGGAAAAGTATAGTTGAGTCAATTGTATCTATCAAATTTGATCGTTCAGAATCTTGTAATTTAAAGCTACAGTTCACTCTAATGTAACAGAACAGCACTGACAACTAACTGCAGCGCAGATGGATTGTAAAACATTTTTATCTGTAAAGCAATAAGAACTCGTCTCCATTTTTATTATTCAGTCGAACCGTGATGTCTAGAATCTTTTGCCGGAAGCAACCGGGCTTTTTTTTTTTGCTCCGGGTGAATTCTGCAGTGTTAAATGATGCAACATTGGCTTCTTGGGTCCAGCTAATTTGTCCAATTTATTGAATTGATGTGACCTGAAATCATGTTTGATGCATACTACGGCAAAGAAAATAGTAGTCTTCTTCGATTGCAGTGTAATTAATGGGGCCATCTCTACTTGATAGTACGAAGTATTGAATAATGTAGTATTTGTTTCTTGGTGGTGAGGAGATTTCAATTGTTTGTACCTTCACCAGGTTATTTATTAGTAGCAGCACCACAACAGAAATCATATTGCCTGGACCAACATCGCCATATTTGAACCTGAATAAATATAGTAGTGCTTTAACCCTTGAGATTTTCCTGTTTATTCAACAACCACTCCCAGTCGGTCAGTCAGACAATTGTTATTCAAAGCTCATTTCATAACAAAAGACAGCCTACCAAATCTACCGAATTGAACTCAAACAAATTAAGGGTTTATCAGGTAAGACATCATTTTTATGTTCAAAAGGCCAATAATAATAATCTTAAAAAATCCCCCAATTTATAATAATGACACCATGGAGCCAACTCGATCTTTAGTTGTTCAAAAGAATCACATCAGTTGGACTATAGTCAAGAGTCAAGACAGTAAGATGAGCTAATGATACCTTAAAACTTGAATTTTGTAAATATATTTTCTTGACCATTTTGTTTATGTATCCCTTATTTAAAAATTTAAATATCCCGAGTTGGAACTATAAGATTTTTTTTTTTTTAAAGAAAAATTACAATTCAAAGATGGTTTTCGTTTAAAATGTAAGAACTGTTTTAAGATGCCATAACACAAAGAAGTAGAAGAGCCCAGACCCCAGAATATGAAATGATGAGAAACAAATATTCAGATAATGTAATGATTAAAATGGGGGTCATTGCTTTTTTTTTTTGGCCAAAGGGGGTCATTGCTTAGAGAATCTGAAATAATTGTGGGAACACATGTATGACTTCAACTCATCACATGATTGCTTTGATAAATACTATACCTTAATTAAGTTTTTTTTAACCCCACTCATGACTCAACACATTACATTACACCTACAAATATTAATTAATCTTACATTAGTGTATATATATGCTTTAATTTAATATAGGGTGAGATTAAGACTTTTCTGCAAGAAAAGACTCGAAAGCTCAACCTCCATTTACAGAAAGATCAGTCCACTCAACCGCCCATGAATCTATAAATCTCTTGATAAAATATGCCAAATTGCCAATAGATCTCCAAGAAAGGGGAAAAAATGGAATTTTACTGCTAAGTACGTAAATGGGCCTGGGCCTCTTGCACGTGCGTGTTGGTAAATAATTCGGTCTACCACGTACTTACAATGATGATGACACACGTGCACATATAGTTGATCAATGGGCAAGAAAGATGGAGCAAAGGGAGGGAGGGATCGGAGTGAATAATAGTATTAAAGAGTGAAAGAAAGAGAGCAAAACATCATCTTCTTAAGAAGATGTTCCTAAAGTGTTTGATTATGGGACCATTTTCTTTAAGGAATGTCTTGCAAAAGTGGAACAATGCTCCTTCATTTCTGATCAATGAGCTGAGCCCTTCTTCTTGTCTACTACTCTTCTCATTTACCAAATATATTTATTTATTAATTATTCCTAAACCTTTTCTAGTTTGGTTTTTCTTTATCATTTCTCTTTATGAGTAGTACTACTATTAATTATATTCTTTTTAGGGAGGGAGAGAGTGAGAGAGTTTCTCGTATTAGAATTTTAATGGGGCTAATTTTTTTCAAAAAAGCACTCATAGTGGGATCTTAGTAATGCACACTTATAATTAAGGTCCCCATCAACACAAAGAGTCCAAAGAGAGCCTTTCATTTCCTCATCTTTTGCCTTAAAAGATTCAAGTCATTAAATATCAAAATGGGTCCTAGCCATGGTACGTAGTTAACTAGCTAGCCATATGGATTGATTCGGGTGGGACTTGGTTGGGTGAGAAAAAATATCAGGTGAAATAGAGCTTCCTGTTTAACTATAAGATGTTGAAATTTACATATGAAAGATTAATTGCTTAAATAAGGGTCTCACGTTTCATAAAATACTCAAATACACATGAAAGGTTTAACGTTTGAAAATCTTTTTTTTTTTTTACTGCATAATTGGGAACATTACAATCAAAGGGGAAGGGGGAAGGAAGCAAGGCTTCGAACCCGGTCCTCCGGGTGGACTTTAGAGACCTTAGCCACTAAACCAAAACTTCAAATTCAACATTTGAAACTCTTCGTTTCACATAGATAGTTACTTTTCCCTATTTCACATGAGTCGACAGATTTCCCAGATAAAATTAATCAGATTGGATTCCATTTTGGCTAAGTGGTATAGGTTACCCAACAACAAGTTTCAATTAAAGTCCTTCGTAATTCATTTTAGCTTTGTAACATTCGGTTTTTTTTTTTTCCTCTTTTACAAGTGGGAGGAAGGGCATATATATGGTCAATGCCCCCAAGAAAACAAATAGAGGCAGTCTCACATTTAAGATGAGTTTCTTGCAAATCTTATTTCCATCACAAGCAAGCAAATTCTTAAAAAACATTTCTTGCAACTTGTAAGAAAAGGGTTCCTGTTTTTGATCACCCACTAATACCGTAAGTGCGATTATGTTCACACGATTTGTTGTCGGTGAAAGGGAAATGAACTAAAACATTATTGTCATTGAGTTGACTATATACATATAGCAATATTGCATGATAAAATTAATATTAACCAATTCAATGTGCAATGGAAGAGTTAGGACTTTTTCCTTTCAATCTCTTTCCATATCCATGCTTATAAAGAACTATATGAAGAGTTCTCTAGATCATTCTTCTCTTTTCCTTTCTTTTTCTTGGCTAAGTTTTTGCATATAAAATAATATAGTATTAAATATACTAGGTTATTTCCCTTTCAAAGTAGTTATGTAATCAATAAATGAATTGGTTGGTGTAGTTCCTTAATGTTTATATTCCTTATTATGAAGGGGTTGACTATTTCACAAAATCAGAAGTTTGTAGAATGATAACAAAGTATCCATGCATGTGCATCATGAATTAATTCTTAACAGATTCAATGTTGAATAAAGGAGGCCAGCAAAAAACCGAAGTTCAAGCAATAATGAATTTGAAATATGATTGGAATCTATATATAGGAGTATATATTTTTGATAGGCTAGCTATATACATTAATTTATATATAAATCACAAGTTAACTTCCATTTTTCTCTATATATGCATGTACTAATTATATATTATATTAACCATTAATGAAGCTTTATAATTAATGAGGAGGCCGTGGAACTCTTATGTGGCGTTTGGTTAATCGGAATCTTGCATTCCTATGGGAATGTATACACTAACTCAAACCTAAGAATTCCAAATATATATGCATTAGTATACTCCAGACTAAAGAATCTATACTAATTATAAAGGCAAGTTCTGAGTTTGTGTCACGAGTTGATTCGGATACAAACTCAGTTTTAAAAAAATTCAAAATAAAATAAAAACTACCCATCTTAAATAAAACTACAATGATAAATATAAGTATTTAAATTTTATTTATATTATTTTAAAAAAATTATCTATTTAAAAAAAACTGTCAAAAACTACTCACGTAGTGAGTACTCTGTATCTTGTTTAATAAAAATAAAGCGGCATTCCAGAACCATGTATACATTTAATTTGGACCCATGCATTTATTGATCAGAAAATGTGTAGTATTCATTATGATGATCACCAAAAAAACTGTGTATTCATTATCTTACATTAAGTAACTGCAATTTGCATTTAGACATTTAGTCAACACTCAACAAGTATAACTATAGACATTTTTACAAGAAAATATTTGGGTCATTATTATAGCACCAAAAACAGGTGTTCTGATCATCAATATATAATTTCTTCAAACCTTAATTATTGTACTTCACTGATAATTGACTTTATAATTTGTATTATGAATTATGGAAAATTGCTTTCATGAAGTGCATTACCTACCTTGACCAAAAAATTTATAATTGTGGTTCAAAAATGCTTGTATATATATATATATATATATATATATATATATATATATATAGTAAGTAAACAACTAGCCACTTATTCTTATACCATCTTTTTCCTTCTTTTAATTCCTTCCACAAATATTAATTAATCATACTATAAGTTACTAACCCTAGCTAATTAATTACTAGTACTATAACCTTAATGTTCCAACTAATTTCAGTTATAATAAACCACAAGGCCTTGTGCAAAATTGGCTTTAAATTAAACATATATTTTTTAAAAAAATCTTACCTTTTCAGCAGTGTCTCCATGGCATTTGATGTGTTGCTATTGTATGTTTTCACTTTGGGAAAGAAAGTGGAATTGACTAAAAATGTTAAGTGGAATGATCACCCACGCTTCTATATATTGGATGATGGCATCACATTCCCCTAATTTGTGGATTTTTGCATCACACATTTCCTTCTTTTCCCTCAATGATTTGCTGTTTAGTGACAGCCGGACCGCGTGGCCGCGCCGGAGCTTGCCCAGCGTGCTAGCATGCTAGCCACCCATTGCCACGCATGGCTTCCATAACCCTCATTACTGTTTATTTTATTTATTTAGGAAACAACCCTTTTTACTCACTTCCCACCATTTCTTTATATATTCCGAAACCATTGGACACAACTTTCGAACCCTTTTGTATAGCTTCATCTAATTTTGCCGAAAATGTAGAAAAAAAGGAAAGAAATTGCTTCAAGCTGGATTCAACTGATCATGACTTGTGCTAATTAATTAACTAAATTAAAGTAGCATATTTAAATACAATTATTTTTCTATATACATTTCCTTTCATGCATATTATCTTCTTAATCAAGTCTTGTTAAGTATGGCTATATGCATATACTCTTTTTGGTAATCTTTTATCCAAAATGTTGGATTATTATTATGTGCATAGATTTTCGAAGACATATATAATGTGCTATATGTATGATTAGGGGACATAAACAAATAATGTGTTACACTAACAAAAAGGCCCTTTTTTTCGTATTTATATATAGATTAATTTTTAGGCTTTAAAGTTAATTTATTAGTTTAATAAATCCTTTACTTAAGAGGAAGAAACTAATTAAATAATTTTATATATAGATGTAGATAGGGGGAAAGTCAATGGGATTGCATTGAATCCACGGATTGTACTGCTAGATCTTGGTCTAATATAATAATCATTGTATGAGTATATCAATATGTGTTGAATTGTCTCAACATTTTTCTAATGGTCAAGTCGGCAGTGAATCTAAGATCTTCCTAGACTTTGGAGAGTACTCAAATTAAAGCATTTGGGTTCATTGCATTTCATCCAAAAAGACATGTCATTAATCTTCTTTAAACTTTCTTTCTTTCTTTATTTACAATCTACTAGTGCATGAGTATATATATATACACACACAATTTTTAACAGAAAACTAAATAAATGGTCGTCATCAGGCATTTGGCCTGGTGGTAGAGTACTGGACTCTTAGTTCCAGCCTACCTAGACTGTGAGGTCTTAGGTTCAACTCTCACGGAATGTGAGTTTGTTTATAATTTGATTGTTTATTTATTATATAGTTTCTAGTTTGGGTTGAATTCTCATTTAGATATTTGAGCATAGAGATTTATTTGAATTGTAATGAGATTTCATTGGGTTTGTTTGTTGGGAAAGGGGTTTGTTGGCTCATAGATTAGCATTTCGGTAATGTAGCTAATCATGTAGCGGATGAGATTTCATTAGGTTTGTTTGTTGGGAAAGGGGTTTGTTGGCTCATAGATTAGCATTTCGGTAATGTAGCTAATCATGTAGCGGTGTACGAGTCTTCCTGTGCGTTTGTAATCCCAGTCTGTTCAAGGTCATATATTAATATTGTACTAATGAGGACAAAAAATCCTCCCAAACCAAGAGGACAAAAAATCCTCATAGTGAGAATAACGAAATAGCTGTTTTAATTTGGATAACATTCTTTTAATTTCACTGAAATGCACTTAGATTGTATTAATTAATTGATTAATTTGATTGGATCTAAATGTTGGAGTTTAGCCATTCATAGTGTGACAAATGTCTGCAATTTTAAGCATTAAATCAGAATGGGATTTGGGAGGGCTTCCCTTCCCAACAATCCTTTGAAGAGTTGTCTGTGGAAGCAATGCATAGATCATTTTCTAATTCAATCACTGCAAATCCCGTTGCCGCCGGCCGACAACAACAAAATCTTTTCTTTCCAACCAAACCAAACATTTTTTTTTTAGAAAACAAAAAAGAAAGAAAGTCAAAAAGATTAACAAAAAGCAATCATAAAAGTAAGTTAATACATATAATGTCATAGTCTATCTTTTAAATTTTCTCTTTTTTGCTTCCTTCTCAATTTAATTTCATTTTCTCTTCCTATTCTTTTACATATATGGTTTATATTCATCATGCATGTATCAATTTTAAGTTTGAATTCATGAGGCATTATACTTCTTTTCAAATTAAAGCAAGATTGGGATGCATGTTTTTCTCTAGCATGCATGCACCCATCACTCTCTTATGTATTTTGCAGTATTTGGGCATTGTTAAATGTGTTAAATTAAAAAAGAAAAAGAAAAAAGAAATATAGAAGACATGCACATTGCAGCTAAGCTTTGGAGTGTGAAAGTTATATGATGACAGAAGGGATAATAATAATAAAAGAAGGTTGAGATGAGAAAGAAATTAAGAAAAAAAAAAAGTGGGAAGGGTGTGGGGAGGGTGATGGTATTGTTTTGGAAAGGGCACTTTTATCAATGCATGGAAATGTAGAATGGTTCATAGTTGCCTATTCATTTTCCGACAATTAAACAAAGGAAAGCCTTCATTGCCCTTCTCTTGCTAGCCAAAACTTAGGCAATAAGGTAAAAAAAAGGAAGAAGAAAGAAGAAAGAAAGGAAAATCAAAGTAAAACTAAGTTTCTCACACGAATTTTAGAAATGTCAATTGTCAAATCCCTCTTTATTTTTCTCTCACTCTGTCTCTCAAAGCCCTCTCTTTGAGTATTTGATGACTATAATGACCCACAAACACAAATTCACCAACCCAAAAACTATTCCCACTACCCATGTGACGTGAATGAGTAAGTGGGGTTTTGTTTTTGTTATCTACTTAGTTTTTTTTTCTTCTTTATATTAATTTGCACCACCCAAAAACAAATTAAATTTACCCATTTTTTTTTATATGGTTTCTTCTCAAAATCTAAAATATGCATATGATTTCATATATAGGGGTATGGATCAAATTAACGATATATATATAGTGTGGTTAGACCACCATCATCATAAGCTCTGGTTCCAATTAGTCAACTCTCAATTTGGTCATGGTCAACTTCCCAAGTGTGCCAAATTGCTCTCTATAGACTCCTAATTTGCCCCTTTTCGGCCCTTTCCTTCATCTTAAAGCATGACCTCTCCTCGATTAGTTGAGTCAGATTTTATGCCACTACCCACTAGGCCTCTTTTTTTTTTTTGGTACCTAAATATATATATATATATATATATATTTTGACCATTTACCTAAATCTTCTAATATAAAACATGTGATTATAATTATCTCCCATTGTGTGAAATGGTTGGTTTAGTCGTAATATTAAGCCATAATAATTATACTAACATTTGACAAATCTAACAAGTACTTTAATTTCTGAAAAAAAAAGAGATTATATCTATGGATAAATCAAATGCTTCACTGTTAATTTCGAGTTGAAAGAAAGGGAATATCACATATAGTAACCAAATGTACTGTTTGATAGAAAATTAATGTTTTGATAAGTCAAAAATGGTCAAAATGTGTGGAATTTTTTTGTTTTTGATTGGGAAAATTTTGTGAGCACTTGATGTAATTTTCAGCTCACATGCATGTGGTTTGTTTTTGAAAAGGGTCTTAATAATTTTGAGCTAGTAATTGCATGTGCTAATCTAAACATATCAATGCTACTTCTAGGGTTCTGTCACCTCTCTTAAGACTTTCTAAACTATTATTACTAACTTCTTTTGTCTTGTATTCATATGCAAATGGCACAGATTCTTGTAGCTTAATTATTATAATTTTCCATGATTAAACTACAAAAATGAAGTTATAACTATTAAATATTAATCCCATATATGGAAGTAGGATCATCATCAAACTCCTGCCCTCATTTTTCGTATTCAATTCGAGTTTCACTTATTAAGGAATTGTAGAAACCAATTAATGGATCATTTTAGTTGCATATGGGAGATATAAGTCTCAAATATAACCTAATTGAAAATTTTTTTTACCCCATTCGGTATCCAGAGCAAATTTGTTCTGAATAATTCAGATCTGACCCGCATCATACACCTGATTGTAATGGGTGAATCTACCAACGAGGGCTGCTGCGTACACATAACCTAATTAGAAATTGCAATACCAATAATTCCACTAATAAGGCCTAAGCTATATAACATTATATATATATATATATATATGAAAAAAATATATAAAATGAAGTGTTCCAAAATCCACCCCATTTCTTTGAAGTGATAATTAAGGGAAGACAGAAATCACTATATAGCAACCAGACAAATTGTCTTCCACAATTCATCACCCAAAATAATTACTAATTTCTATGAATGAGAATTGTGCCAAATCAATGCCTCACCAAAAGAAAAAATGAAAGAATTGCCAAATCAATGGGGGATATATAATTATATAAAATAAATAAATGCCCTGCTGTGATTTTCTTGCCCTCATATCCATTGGACCAATTACTATAATACACACAAAAACAAACCAACTAATAAGAAAAAGATGAATATATTTACATACATATATAAAACTTCAAAAAGGAAAAGTCCAATAATGATATATATAAATCTATATATGGCCCCTTGCCTTCATTGTTAGGAAAAAAACAGCATCTAAGAAAAAGTGTTTCTTTGCTTCCAAACAGACCAGAAAAAGTTTTCTTTTACCAAACCATTGTTATTACTGTATATAAATCACCTGATTTGATTAATTAATTTAAATCAAAGTTAAACCACAAAAAAAAATTCATTTTCATTTATTTTAGTAAGTTTATTTCATTTTTAACGCGCTTCTAAAGCGACTGCAGTTTAAACCACAAGAAGACAAAGGAAAACTCTGATTAACCCATTGTTCACGCGCTGTGAGTTCATTCTTCTGTAATCGAATTTTATTTTTTAATTTTTGTTTCTTTTTTTTTTAATTTAAAAAATAAAAATTATAATAAAACTGTTTGTAATGCTATTGCTGCTATTTGTATTATAATGGCCTCCTCAACATCCCACGAGCCTCACATCTGCAAAAAATTTCCAAAGCTTTTTCCATTATATCCTTATCTCTCTGCAAACTCCACTCTTCAATTATTTATCTCTCAACTCTTTAAAACAAGTTTCAATATTTGTTTCAGTTTCATTCCCATCTTTTCTTTCATAAAATTTCTTCATTTTTTTCCTTTTGGTTTCCATTAATGGCTCTTGAAACTTGGCTGATAAAAGTGAAAAAATCAATAACCCACAGCCTGGATTCCGCAAGATTATCTTCCATACCAAACTCCAAAGCTTCTTCAAACAAACATCATCATCATAAATCAAACGTCGGCGTTTTGTCTTTCGAAATCGCCGGTCTCATGTCAAAGCTTCTCCATCTATGGAATTCACTTTCCGACAAAACCATAATTCGTCTTCGTGACGAATCAATATCTCTCGAAGGAGTCCGGAAAATCGTTTCTAACGATGAGTCCTTCCTATTGGGTTTAGCCTGTGCGGAAATGGCGGAAAACGTCAGACACGTGGCGAAATCCATTTCCAGAATTAGCAAGCGTTGCCATGACTCGACTCTTCAGTGTTTCGACCGGTGGTTCGATGAGTTTGCTAACTCCGGTCACGATAACCATGGTTGGGTTTTGAGTTACAAAGAAATGGAAGCGAAGAACAAGAAAATCGACAGGTTTGTTACGATCACGGCGACTTTGTATAAAGAAATGGAGGAATTATCCCACATCGAAAACAGTTTGAGAAAGTCAGTTCAGTGTAATAAAGAAGAACAAAAGATTATCGATCTTCAACAAAAGCTGTTCTGGCAAAGACAAGAAGTTAAGTACTTAAAAGAGAGATCTTTATGGAACAGAAGCTTCGACGCTGTCGTTTCGATGCTGGTTCGGTCGATTTTCACCATTTTGGGTCGGATCAAGCTTGTCTTCGGGATTGGCCATGGCTATCCACCATCTTTACCAAGAAGTCTCTCAACTTCTGCAACTGTTCATCCTACTGAAAACCCTAACTCTTGTAATAATAACTTCGTGTCCGGTCCATTAATGAAACAACAACCCGAAGATTCCGGTGTCGGGTTTTTCGAGTCCAATTCGAAACTCCTCAAGCCTCCGGCGAGTACTTTAGGAGCAGCGGCTTTGGCTTTACACTATGCAAATTTGATCATCATAATGGAAAAAATGATCAAATCACCACAATTGGTTGGCGTTGATGCGAGAGATGATTTATATTCAATGCTTCCGAATAGTATTCGATCGTCTCTAAGGGCAAGGCTAAAAGGAGTAGGGTTCTCGGCGAGTGATCCGGTGCTCGCCGGAGAATGGAGAACGGCGCTCGGAAGGATCTTGGGGTGGTTATCGCCGTTGGCTCATAATATGATCAAATGGCAAAGTGAAAGGAGCTTTGAACAACAGAATTTGTTGCCCAAAACCAATGTTCTTCTTCTTCAAACACTCTTCTTTGCAAATAAAGAGAAAACGGAAGCCGCCATTACTGAGTTGCTTGTTGGGTTGAATTACATATGGAGATTCGAAAGGGAAATGACTGCAAAAGCTTTGTTTGAGTGCACCAACTTTAATGGGTTGTTGAATTTGCAAAGTTCTTCCAGCTGAGTTTAATATTTTTATTTTTTCTTGTTTTAATTTTGTTTTCTGCAATTTTTATCATGGTTTTTTTTTAGATTGAACTGAGCTTTTCAGATCTTTCAAGGGTTTGTTTTGCAATTTCTAACCCCTGATCTGTATATTGGTATAAATATAGATGTATGTAAATGAAATGAATTGAGAAAAAATTCTCAACATATATATATTTTGCATGGCCTTTCATATATGTCTTATATTATATATATATATATCTGTCATGTGAAAATATTCCTCTAATTATTTTAGTTCCTACTTTACTTAATGATTTGCTTTGTTGTTAGTATTACGATTAAGACCCTGGATCCAGATTCATATCAGCTTGTAAAAGTAAAACTAATTTTAATTATCTCAATAATGATTTTATAAACTTGGGTGTTAATAATTTTTTTCCTTTAATTTTAATTTCCCCCCTAAACGCCAGTAGAGATATAAACAAATAGGGAGCAGGGTAGCAGGCGGGCAGCTATATCTGTTAGACCCAGATTGGGAATGGACCCCCTACTTATTTGTAAAGCATAAATAGATTTATATATATATCGTTGGTTCATGGCCACATGGAATCTTATAGTATAGATTATAGCTCTATTTCATCATGATATGACTTGACTCATTGATGATATATAGTAGATACATACTGTAGATTTAGGCCACCAAAGTCACTCCGACTGTATGTATAAATGTACTTTTTATTTTCACATTTAGGGCTACATTTTCGGAAGAAAAGGGAAGAATCGAGATTAACTAGGACATTAATCGAGCAGTTTGAAGCAATCAAAATTCAGCACATTTTCAGGGAAAGAAATAGTTGTGCCGATGTTTTAGCAAAATTTGATAGTAATATGCTTTGTAATGAACTTTATGAGGCTTTTATCACTTTTGTTTAGCCGTACCCTTTTGTTTTAGATTTATTGCCGCTTGATACAGTAAGACAAATTGTTTATCGTTCTAAATTTTAATGCATGATGTTCCTTTTTTTATAAAAAAAAAAGAGATTAACTAGGACCTCAAATATGTGGGAAATTTACTTTTTTTACTCTTAAAAGGGTGGGTGATGCAAAGATAGAAAATCCATATATGAAAAAGGAAAAACAAGTAATTACAAACATCTGATAATTTGATGATAATAGAGTTATGTTGAGTCGGATCTTAAATAAAAAGAATTTTTCTCAATATCTATCTTCTTTTTCTAAAGAATTGAGTTCAAAATTTTTTTTAATAGACATTGAGTTCTTTCCACTTGACTCAACAAGCATTATATTGTGTTAATTTTAAGCAAAGCATTCGTCTAATTTCACATTATTCAAGCTCAAGTACTACTTTAAAAGCCTATTTATTGGATATTTATTTAGCAATATAAAAGGAAAAAGGTATGGCTAGTTGGATTTTAAAATTCTATATCATGAAGGATATGATCTTTAGCACAAAGACAAAGTCCCTCCACTCTTGCCATCCATTTTGTTCATGTCTTTTCTAGTTTATTTAGTTATATTAGTACTATAGTATATTATTCTTTGTTGGTTATACAGCTCATAGCTTCACAAATGGCTAATTAAGATTGAGTTTTTCTCGTAAATGTTCCTACCTTTTCCCTTTTGTCTCCTCTTAGGGCCCCTGTAACCCATCTTCTATAAACGAAATTTGTTTCTAAATAATTATATCCATTTTTCTTTCTTTCGTTTTTTTTTTTTTGGGTTTAAGAGAGATGAGATGCGCATCTTATGAATACATTTTGCCCCACCCTTTCCTTCAATTCTTTTTCTTACTTTATTTTTAGAGTATTCCTTAAAATGCTTTACTTTTTCTTATAAAATTTCAAAGCTAGCCCCTAGCCGGCATATATGTTTGGAGGGATTTCTCATCTCCGGGACATTTTGATTGCTTGATGAGATAAGTGGGCCAAATGGGATTTAAATAACAAGCATGATCCTTACCCTTTGGAAGATCATCAGTTATGGGAATCAAATCTACTAAATATTTATCACTTCAATTAAATTGGGATTTTATGTGAAATACAATGGGAGTGCCTGAAAAATGATCTGCATTCAAAGAACAGGGCATGTAGAAAGGATAATTCAAGAAGTTTCAGGCCCCTTGTGCTTGTGGATATGAATGATACAAATCTTAACTGATGAACTAATATTGATGAACACCAATAAAAAGGGGAACATAGAAGTAAAGGTGGTAGGGTTAGAATTATAAATAGGTACCCATTGATGATGTTAATATAACAAGGAAGATCTTTTTCTTTTTTTTTAAATTTTTTTTTCTGTTTAATCAAAGATATCTCTAAATTTTGAATTATAATATGAGACTAAATCCTTTTATGTTGCGAGTGTAACACATGATCGTCCATATTTATGGGGATCAAAGTAAAAATCCGCTTAACATCTTGACCAATTATTTGTTGGTAATATTTTTTTTTTCTTTGGGGATTCAAGAAGTATCTCAGCCTCAATTGTGGAAGAGAGATTTTCAAGGAATTGCAACTTGTAGTGTAGCCGCGTCGTGACAACAACGCCGTTGTAATGAGAAATGAGAAATGAGGAATGTTGGCAAAAGCAAAAGTTCTTTCATGGAAAGTTGGAAGCTCACAAATCACTGCCAAATGGCTCAAGAAGCTCGTAAAATCACATTATTATATAGACCAGATCCGAACAAAGTGCCATTGCCATATGCTCTAAAGCTGAGAATTTGGACTAAATTTTCCCTTCAAGTTTTTTTTCAAGTAATGGACCTAATTTCAGGGGAAAACCAGATGGATGCTTTTTGGGAAGAAAAGAGTGATGACCCTTAGCCCCAAATATGCCTTATATGAAACTAGCTAGTCTTAAAGAGTAGACTTCAAGTAAGTTAGTATATGGTAAATGGAGGGGTTAGGTTTGGTCGGCTTGTAAAGAAGCCCATAAAATTCACATTGACAAAATTAAATGCTTTTAAAGGCCCAGCAACTAGCTAAAGGCATAATTAAAAATGATAACTCAAAAGGGTTGGATTAAGTGGTAAGTCGTTTTTAGGTTTTAGTTTGAAATTCTATGTACGCAACAGTTCCCATCAGTACACCCATTAAACCCAAGTACGTGACGGGAGTCGAATCCAGTTGGATACCGGGATGAGGAAAAAAAAACACGTAATGAAATTGATACTATATATTATTTCCTCCCTTCAATTTATTCATCATGTATGTACTTAAGAAGGAAAAAAAAAAACAATGCATCAAGCGTTGATTGAGTTCCTCAAAGTCAAAGGACAAATAAATCAGGCTCAGCCCAATTGAGATGGGCCAATAAGTTGCGGAAACCGGACGCCATGGTTTTAGCAGATTCTAGCAAATTGTATTTTGGCCCAAACACGAGTAATCTCTTTTCTACTTTGATCCGATCGTCGATTCTCCACTCGCAGCCAATCTCTCGCCGGAAAATACCAACCAAATCCTCGCCTCAACCTCCTCTTCCGACTCCTTTAATTTATATTGGCCAATAACCTCTCTCTTTTTCAAAATTCAAAAGAACCGAAAACCTCTAAGCTCCAATCTACACCGTTCGCCGATGAATGGAGTTGAATTTTGGGTATGTCATTCTATTCCCCCAAAACCTTCCTTCTTACCGTTGAAATTGAGCAGTGAATCTCTGTAAGGCCTCCAACTCAAAAATCCCGAAATAGAACTTTGTATCTTAGGTTTACTTTTTTCTTTGATCAATTTTGTGATCTGCTTGTTTGGTTCCAATTTTAGAATATGTTGCGTATGGTACTTTATCCTTCGTTTTCAGTTAACAAAACTCTTGATTTATTTTATTAATTAATATCTTGTATTGCCTGAGGGATTCCTCTTTTTCTTAATTGGTTGGTTTATTTGGGTTTAAAATGCTAATTTCTTGGGAAAATATAATGTTAGTAGTGTTTTTGTATAATCAGAATACTAGTGTGACGAATTTTGAAAAGGCTTTCATAATTATTCAAATCCCACGAATTTCTTCCTTTTAACATTAACACTGTTGTTCACTGGCTGATTAAATGTGTATAAAGAAGAAAGCATGATCAGAAGAAAGTAAGAAAGAAAAAAATTTTAGTTTTGGTTTTTTGTAATTTTGACCCTAGATAATTGGCTAGTTGAGCTCAAACTATGCATTTTCCTTTTTTAGCATCCAAAATCTGCATTTCCCCCCCTTTTATATTTAGATTAAGTAATGCAATGGAAGAGCTTAATTTAATTGATAAAAGCTATTGTGTTTTTACAGTTTATATATCGTGAGTATAAGCCATCTTCACCTTCTGAAGAGCCACCCATGCCTTATATTGATGATGAATGGAGGGCATTGAGACACATCTGCCGTGGAGCAGTACTCATGTAAGCAATTATTTAATCGTAATCATTGATTTGTTTTGTTGTCAAGGTTTATAAAGTCTTTCGGCTTGTAATCCTGATTTTTATCTGGTTAAACTAGCAGTCTAGCACCAAGCAAATTAAGGTCATGAACATAAAGTGATATTTTTTTCGCTGTTGTGATTTGTCAATAAATTCTGTACCGGTGATTGCTATTTCTTCCATAATGGTCACTTTTACATGCTATCCTTTAAATTAATTTAAGTCTGTTGTTCATCCTGCTTCGTTTTGTTATTCAAAACATTTTGTTTATGATGTGCTGCTTTGATACCAAACTTGTTCAATTGGACTGCTGATTTCTGCTTCTACTATATTTTCAGGAATCCTCCCAGGTGAAGAGTTAGTGATGCTGATATAGTGAGTCCAAATATAAATTTCCTTATCCCTTTTGATTGTTTCAGCATAACCTGAACTTTCAGCCTTCTATGTATTCTTTTCTTTGTAGCCTTGTAGGTTATAAGTATCCACAAATCACCGGAGAAATTCTTATCCCTGATACTTCCCTTTTATTTAATGAAAATAACTACCTCAATAAGGTTGATTAGGGAAGAGAAGTTGTTGACGTGCCTGCTACTTCAAAACTGTGTGAACTGGCGGGTATATTGCTAACACTATTCTGTTTTCTGTTTATAAGATGTATGTTTTCTTCTTTCAAAAGTGGACCTCTGAGGATAATTCGTTATGAGTTAGTTCTTCAAATGCTGACCTTTCATCATATCATAAACATGTGCTGAGAATTGATATCTTGATTTGTGTAGTATCTTGCTTCAGGGCATAATTAGAGCTGTGCAAGTATGTGTCTGTCTGATTTCAATTTGGAGATATTGTCCCTTGTCTCATTGATGTTTTAATACTCTTTTGGTTAATTCTTGTCCGCTCTTTGCAGATATTGGCATTTGGTTAGATTATGGAAACCAGTCAAACCACAAATGCTTGCAGATATTGCGTCTCTACTCATCATGCTTGGTTAGTCCTGCATTCTACAGATGCATTCGGCTCCGTTTAAAGTTGATTCTTTGAAATTAATATTGCATTGTAGTCAAGTGCTCAATTTTTTATTTGGTTAAATATGATTTTTAAGCAAGTAAAATGGTTAAAAGTTACAACTGATTTTTGTTTTAATATGTTGTGGAATATGAAATATGTCTGCTTTAGAAGTATATTATAAGCATTAATTGTCTAAAAATTGTCCATCTTAGCTGCCTAAAGACATTTTGTCGAAGATAGTATCAAATTCTCTTATTCTTTGAATTGATCTTGGGGCTTTATTTTTAGAATTTTATTATTTAGGTTTTCTTTTCAAATTAGATTGATCAATCAGTGTCTTGGTCTCAATTTTTGTGTTTTGTTACATTTAAGCACAGATGCTCTAACTTCAGGCATTTGATACCATTCATTACTTTGCAAAACCAATGCAGTCTAATTCTTTTTCCTCATGCATTTGTTTTGACAATCATTAGTCTTTGAGTATTATTACTGCATTTGAATGAGTTATCTGAAGCTAGTTTTCCTTGTATTGTTTTTAACAAAATTTAATTTCTTGGTCTCTATTTCCTTTTGGCAGATATATTTATGGCAATGCTCAAGATTCTTGCTTTAAAAGGAAAAAGGTGAAGAAATTAATAACTTGCATTAATTAATGTCTCTTAGTATTTCTGTCTTTTTTTGATTTACAATTTTTAGTAAATCTAGAAGAATTATATCAATGGCAGTTTCTCACTTAATGTTTGAAGAATTGCCAGTTTGCCATTTATAATTCTTCTGGGGGTGGGGGGTCATCGGATAATGAAAATTCAAGTATTGGGCCAAAAAAATTGTTCGCAAGAAAAAAACCCAACTGCAGTAACAAAAGAGCCGAGATGGGGGCATGGGGTCCATGTGTGAAAAGGACCAATTATAATCCGCTATACGGCCCAATGGAGTAAAATGGGTATTTGTATGGACCCATTAAAAATAAATTTTACTAGTTATTATTATTTCATTTTGCCTTTCTTTTCTGTTTGCTCTTTTCTTTTTCCTGCTAACTTTCTCCTTCAGATTTGTTTCCTCCCTTATTCCATCTCAAATTTCCATCTTTCGTTTCGCCCTCGTCTAACATTCTCTAAGTTTCTTTGAAGCCTTCGACAGAGCCAAGAAGCTTTTGATATGCCATCGAAGCTCGATGGAGATTGTCTGCGAACTTGTGAATGTAACTTTTCTCCTTTCTCTTTAAATTTTTTTGGGGTTTGAAGTATTTTACACCTAATTCGACCGTGACTTTAGTTTCATTTGATTACTGATTTCTTGTTAACAAGGCCATCGGATTTCTTAAAATGTTAGAATTCTCTTTTTTTTTCTTTTGTTAATTTTTATATTGTTGATAAAAATTCCCGATTTCTTAAAATGTTACGGTTCTGTTTTTCTTTTGTTATAATGCTGGGGGTTTTTCGATCTTGTTTCCTTTACAGCTTTTACCTAAGAACTTAAAATGGTTCTTGTCTAGTGATGTCTACAGACTTTATTGATCACATATTTTCATTTTAATTTTTCTTTGGTAAATTAATGTCCTCACTTCCAAGTATTTACACTTTCTTTTCTGGGTGCTAAATTTGCAGCTGTAAGAGAGCGCATGTTCAACAACTTGACAAGAACATGCAATGGTCTGGAACACTTGATGGTGCAGATTACCTGCTGGGAATGGTACTCATCTTTTTTCTCAAATTCAAAAAGCAAATACTCTTTGTTTCTTCTTTTATCAATCATTGTGCCAAATGCACCAAAGTAGGTACATTCAAGGTAAGTGAGCTTAACCTTATTCTCCTTCATGTTGAACTTGGATTTGATCTGATGACTTGTGCAAAATTTCAGGTGGGGCTTAATAACATTCAAAAGACTGATTTTGTTGATCTTTACTCCCTTAAGGAACTTTTTCCTTATCCCTGAAAATCACCAGCACTGTAGATCTCCACTTGTTCGTCGATATGGAGGACTCACACAAAAGATTTGGCATGCTCAGAACTTTAAATGAGAGGTTAGATCAAGCTTATGTTGTTGCAAGATTATGGTTCTGGAAGACACTAGATTCATGTTTTTTTGTATTTGTTGTGTCAACAGGTGAGCCCTCATGAGTTTCTACAGGCAGTGATTAATGCCAGAGATAAACGGTTTCGACTTTCGAATAGGTGTGCAGTCTGAGCCAGTTGAATTCATGTCATAGCTTCATAGAACTTTTTAAGGAAAAAGAGCAGCATCATACATGAGTGCTTTCAGGTTCTAATTAAGACCTCTCAGTCTTACTCATTATAGAAGTCATAATCTTATGTGTCGGCATTGTGTTTAAGTCATTCTATTGTGCTTATTTCAGGTTCTTATTAAGTCCTTTTTTTTCTGCAAATTGAAAGTGAATGTTCAATCTTGTTTTGGGTGTGTTTGAATGCACATGAATTATGACATATATATCAAGGCTAATACTTTATTAGTGTGTTGATGGGCTTGGCCACCTTTTGACAGTTGGAAGACCTTTGGTTTGATTTTGAGCCCTCTAAACTCTACAAACCTGATCTAAATTTGCATTCATGTTTATCTAGAAGTGGCCTCTGCATTCCTGATAAAAAACAAAGTTTAATTTCTAGCTGATTAGTTTTCTAATTATATACTTGGAATAGTGATCTGAATGTGTTTATGACTGCAGATATACGTCTTTGTCTACAAAGAAGTTGCTCTTGCTTTGAAAATTAACTGCGTCTATAGCAAGAGAAAGCTTCTTAGTATTCATGAAAATGTGAGGGTATTACTTGAGTAATTGACTGTGTATACTTGGAATTGGATGTTGCAGAAGAACCATTTGTGGTTGAGATGCTCCTGAAAATGCTGAGTTAGGTGATGTCATTAATAAGGAATTTGGAAGAAAATTGCTGAACTGAAACTGATTTGCTCAAGAAGACGAAGGTTTTTGTTCCTCCCCCTTTTCGTTTTCAATATATTTTTTGAAACCGAAACTGATTTGCTAATGATGCTCTGGTTTCTGTTTTGTAGGTTCTCCATGATGCTTTCTTCTAATATCAGGCAAAGCAAAAGCTGTGAACGTGTTTGGTGTGAATGCGTTCACATTAATTGGTCCTTATAATGGGGCAGTCCAGTCCAGAAAAGCATGGTAGTCATAATATTATATATATATATATATATATACACTATATACTATATATTATATTATATTATTAAATAGTATTTGAAAGACCCATGATATTTACCAAAGGCCCCTTTTGAGGATCGATGAGGAGGCTCCATTTGAATTTTTTTTTGTCATTTTCTGTCTTTTCTCACTTGCCAAATTACTAAGAAGACCCTAGGTTAGTTTCTAGCCAGTTCTTGCCCTTGAGCCCTTTTTTGTAATTATCCTTTCATTTCACATAAATGTTATAATAAATCCTATCCCCCTTAATTATCTAGAATTGTAACCTCTCTTCAGGCTTTTCATGTCCATATGAAGAAGAGAGTAAACTTAGTTTTTGTTTAAGTGCTACACACTTTAGAGGAGGAAACAAAATTGAAGCTATTGCACGGTTTGCACCTGTCTATGTACAAACTAATATTTACTATTTATTGCTAACTTTAGAGCATATGCTCAATGTTGACCGTATAGTATTTTAAAGATGCAACACATTTAAAATCATAGTACTTTCGAAATTTCCTACTTATCAAACAATTTAATTCGAATAGAAAATTCTTCAAAGAAGTAGATTGCTAAACGCCCGACGCACCAGCGTGAGCCGATCCACTTGTATCTATTATTAGAGGAGTGATAATCCCTTTAATGTTTTTGTTGTTGAATTATATATCTTTTATGAGTGTATTGGCCAAAAATTGAGGGAAAATATTTCGGGTCAAGTTTTGCGAAAATTTAGCCGAAATCGTATATTAGCCGTCATGGTTTTTGGCTGAAAATGCGTTCCGGGACCCGGCTCAGTTCTGCATAATTTTTGACGCCAAGACTCCTTCAAATATCTAAATTCATCCTAATAATTCTCAAACACAAGGATATTTTTTTAATGGGCATCAGACTCTTGTTTCGATTTAATTAGAAATTAATTCGGAAGAAAATAAGATAAACGATATTAGAAGAGTGAAAATCCCATCAATCTTTTTGTCGTTGAATTATATATTTTTCATGAGCCTTTTGGCCTAAATTGAGGAAAAATATTTCGGGTCAACTTTTGCGAAATTTTAGCTGCAAAATTTTATTCCATCACGGTTTTGGTTAAAAACACGTTCCGGGGCCCCGACTTAGTTTTGCATGATTTTTGGTGCCAAGACTCCTTTAAATATATATATTTATCTTCCTAAATCTCAAGCACATTGGATTTAATGATTTGTTTTTATGAGCATCAGAATCTTGTTTCGATTTAATTAGAAATAAATCGGGAAAAAATAGGAAAAACAATATTAGAAGAGTGAAAATCCCTTCAATCTTTTTGTCGTTGAATTATATATCTTTATGAGTATATTAGTCAAAAATTGAGGTAAAATATTTCGGGTCAATTTCTACTAAAATTAAGCCGAAAATTACGGTTTTTGGCTAAAAACGCGTTTCAGGGCTCCAACTCAGTTTTGCATAATTTTTGGCACCAAGAGTCCTTCAAATATTTATATTTATCTTAATAAATCTCAGACACAAGGATTTGTTTTTATGAGCATCAGAATTTTGTTTCGATGTAATTAGAAATTAATTCGAAAAAAATAGGAAAAACGATATTAGAAGAGTGATTCAATCTTTTTGTCTTTTAATTATATATCTTTTATGAGTATATTGGCCAAAAATTGAGGGAAAATATTTCGGGCCAAATTTATACAAAAATTTAGCCGAAATTGTATATTATCCTTTTTTGCTAAAACAGCGTTCCGGGCCTCGGCTCAGTTTTGCATGATTTTTGTCACCAAGACTCCTTCAAATATATATATATATATTTATTTATTTATATATTCATCTTACTAAGTCTCCGGCACATTGGATTTAACGTTTTGATTTTATGAGCATCAGAATCTTGTTTCAATTTAATTAGAAATTAATTCGGAAAAAAATGGAAAAACGATATTAGAAGAGTGAAAATCCCTTCAATCTTTTTGTCGTTGAATTATATATGTTTTATGAGTATATTGGCCAAAAATTGAGGGAAAATATTTCGGGTCAACTTTTGCGAAACTTTAGCCGAACTCGTATACTATCTATCACGGTTTTTGGCTAAAAACGTGTTTCGGGGCCCCAGCTCAGTTTTGCATAAATTTTGACGCCAAGACTCCTTAAAATATCTATGTTCATCTTACTAAATCTCAGAGACATTGCATTTAAGGATATATTTTTATGAGCATCAGAATCCTGTTTCGATTTAATTAGAAATTTATTCGGAAAAAATAGGAAATACGATATTAGAAACGTGAAAATCCCTTCAATCTTTTTGTCGTTGAATTATATATCTTTTATGAGTATTTTGACCAAAAATTGAGGAAAAATATTTCGGGTCAATTCTTGCAAAATTTTAGTTGAAATCGTGTCCTATCCATCACGGTTTTTGGCTAGAAACGCATTCAGGGGCTCTGGCTAATTTTTGCATGATTTTTGGCGCCAAGACTCATTGAAAGATATATTCATCTAATCAAATCTCAACCACATTGGACTTAAGGATTTATTTTTACGGGCACCAGAAACCAATATAATTAGAGATTAATTCGGAAAGAATAGAAAAAAAAATAGAAGCGTGAAACACCCTTCAATCTTTTTGGGTTGAATTATATACTTTTTATGAGTATTTTGTTCAAAAATTGAGGAAAAAACTTTCGGGTCAATTTTTGTAAAATTTTAGCCGAAAACACTTAGAGAATATATATAAATCAACGCCAAAAAAATTGAAGGGTTTTTCATGCTTCTAATATCGATTTTCCTAT